>CM031086.1:4446274-4660727 GCA_018257905.1 Gillenia trifoliata | reverse complement strand
CTTCCTCCCAAAATAGGTTGTGAGTAAAGGATGTTTGGAATTGGAGTCCATCTGATACAATGAAACTGCATCATGTACCAACCGCCACTTCAAATCGTCTCCTGCTCCGACCACCTCTTCTTCCAACTCCCACACACTGAAATTATCAACAATGCTTACTGGGCACACCTGTAGACACCCTTGGCTTGAACCAAGACACATCCTTATCGAATATGTAGTATGTTCACGAATCTCTGGCCCCTCAACTGGCCACTCAACTGGCCCCAAGGTCAGACGACATTTATCAACAATAATATCACCATCGGCAGTAGTTGTAGTACCGAAGGGATCCAACTCAAAACAAAAGGCTGTGGAGTCATCTTCGTAATCAGCACCGGCCCAATACAACTTCCCATTGTACGCAACAGCATTAAAAGTAATATCAGAAAAATATCTTGCGCATACTACATTAACCGACTCTCTCCAATCACCAGTCTCAGAAAAGAAGATGTCGACACGGGAATCTGGAAGTATTCGCACAACCCTCCACCTGTACTCAGCATTCAGCTGGATGATATTATTAGAACGACAAGTGCCACCGCCGTCTATGTCGTCTTTCTTAGAGGAGGAAGAGGATGAGTAGCTGTAGTAGGGTTCACAAATGAACCCTACGGGAATGCAATTGTGGACTCGAGGAGGGGGAGGAAGAGCAACCCATTGTTTGGTGTATGGATTGCAGATGTAGTAATCCCGCTGATACTCCTCTGTTGGGCAGCACAAAAGTAAATCATTACACGCCCCTTCCACAAATAATTTCTCTGCTTCCGAAATAAGGGGCAGCCGCAGAGTCGGAGTCAGATCCTCCTCCGCAATGCTTCTGCTTGTAATTTCCGACGGCGGAATCGGGAAGAAGGTTCCAGTTTCCACAACCAGAGTGCTGAACATGGGATTTTGCAAATCACGTTGAAGACTTAGAAAATGGCGAACGAAATGAGGACTAGAAATGAGTTCACACCAACGCTTGGACACACACTTGCATTGAAAGATGAATTTATTGCAAGGAAATCGACTGAGGATTTCAACCAACAAAAGCTCAGGGAGATCATCAATATTATGAACCATGAATTCTGAGATTTCTGTACCTGAATTGCAGCTGCTTCCATCCGTAGCAGGAGGATCACCAGGTTCCATGGCTGGCGGCACAAATTTCGCTGCTATGTTATTAGGTTAGCAGAGAAACAATTACACTGCTATATATATATATTTAGAGAGAGAGATAATTATATCTATATATATACATTCCAGTTTTCCTGGTCCACGGTTCTCCTGGTCAACAGCCGTTCGATTAGTACGGTGGAAAAACAAGGTGGGTTTTTTTTCTTTTCTTTTTTACTCTCTTTCCTCACACATTTTCTTCTCTCCCCGTATCTGCTTCTCTGCAACTCTGGAGAAATTTGGAAAAAGAAATTCCAATCTCACACCAACAGCAATTGCACTCTCACCGCCATCTTCGCCACCAAGACCCATGGCCCCCGTCTCATCCTCTTCGGTGCACCATTGAAGGCGGCGGCGTCTCATCGTTGTTCTGCTTTGCGGGTTGCTCCAAATTTCTCTGAATCAGAGGAACCGATTTCGACGTTTCTTCTCGGCCAATGGCAACAACAATGTCAGTATTTTTTTGGGTTTTTCTTTCACTTTGTTGTTCAACAACAATGTCTTATGTCAAGTGAATTGTACCCTTTGAATTTGGAGTCGAATCGGACTTGCTCATATTGCCTTTTGATGAAAAATACCAAATTTGGAATTGACCCGGTATTAGTATATGTCTATTGCATTTTTCAATTTTGCATGCGTTAAGTATGGAACTTGGGAGCGAAAAGGTTTTGAATGTCATAAAAAAATTTTGAATTTCGGAGCGAATTCCATCGTTTAAGCTGAATTTAATTGAATGATTGAGGAAAAAACATACATTATAAAGACTAAAATATGACGTACAATACCCCCATTATTTTTTATGTTAATAAATTCACTCCTACAGTCTAGATTTCTATCTTCTTAATATGTTTGTAAGTTTAGAAAATTATTGGATCCAACTTTTGAAATCTTAACTTCGTCCCCGATGATCACGTGCCTAAGTGTTTAAGTATGACTGATTGATCCAGCTCTAAATTTCGACTGGGTTGGTGGATTCGAATTTGAGGCCAAGTCAAATGATTAAAACAATAAATAAATAAATAAATAAAAAGTATGGTAGATGATGCATGATCACACACCTAATAAACCCTACCTTTTAGGAAGTGAATTACAATTTAGACCCTAAACCCTTTAGGAAGTGAATTACAATTTCGAAAAAGGAGATATTAAATAGCAGGAGATTGAGAGGTCATAGGTTGAGTGGAGCATTGAAATTTGAAGAAGAAGAAGAAGAAGGACTTAGGGCGGGGTGTAGTCAAACTAGGATTTCACATAATTTTTATAGATTTGTTAAGCGATGGATTTCATAGGATTATGTAGACTTGTACAAAATTCATATAACAGAATTTTATGGATTTTAACAAACATATAAAACTTTGAATCTTGGCCGTCAAATAGATCAAAAGGTTATAAATGGTGCCTAGGTCATAAATCTAATCAAATTAGTAATGGTATCTCCATGCTCCTGGATGTAAAGTTCATTTATTTGCTTCATCATTTCTGTTATTGAATCTATCAATGTTCCAAATCTGATTACACATTTTTATGTACAGACGTGGTCGTTCTTGTTGCTGTTGTTATACAAGAAATGTTCGTTCGATCTATCAAGTTTCAGGTGGTGTTGTGTTTATGCCCCATTTTTATGGTAATTTCTAATTTATCGCTGAAAGATTCCGGTTTATCACTTTTGCAGAGCACATATATTGGGCTGTGTTTGCTGTTGCAACTGCAGCTGCTATTGTTGCAAGTCAGGCCATCATAACCGCCACTTTTTCATTAGTCAAGCAGGCCCTTGCGCTTGGCTGTTTCCCATGCTAGCATTTTGAAAGCTTTTTCAACTGATTTATTTCACAAAATTAGGCCAAAACACAAACTTGGTAATAACAATTGTCTTTAGTAGGAGTAGAGGAACTTGGGATATAAGATCCAAGAAAATTAACCCGAAAGCAAGTCAAAAGCAGAATCTTCAGATTGCTAGCACTGATATCTGCTTTGGATTTAGTTCAGCAGGACAAGTTTCAAACTTTAAATACAGAGGGAAGGATTGAAAAGAATACAGTGGAGAGGCGAATTGGTGGAAGGGAAGTAAAATCCTTTGAATTATCGGGTTTCGAATGGCTGCTCTGCATAGCATAGAACGGAAAGGGATGAGGAGGCCATGGTCAGAGAGAGAAGTTAGCTTGAGAGAGAGAACCATGAAAAGAAATCCTAGAGGTGGAGGTGGGATTCTTTATAGCTTTTGTTATGCGTAAAATTCACTATCAAATCCTACAAAATCTCTTACTTAATGAAATCCTTCAAAATCTATGATATTTTGAATACCTATAGATTTGTGTAGACTCTTTAAAAATTATAATTGACTACCCTTATATTTGGATGCATTCTTTAAAATCCTCTTAAATCCTAATTTGACTACACCATAATTTCAAACTCTTTTAAAATCCTCTCTTAGAATCCTAGTTGACTACACCCTGATTTTAAAGTCTATTAAAATCCTATCAAATCCTAATTTGACTACATCCTCCTTACAGTTAGAGAGCAGAGGAGAGGAGATGAAGCTGTAAACGTGGCTACTGGATCCGTGGAGTGGCTGAAGCAATGCAACTCTATTGGAGAAATTTTTCACAATGTCTCTTATAAAAGCGGCTACTATAAAATTTGTCATAAAATAAGTAAGTAGAGAGCACCAAAAAATATACGATTTTTTTATTAGTACCTCACGTATTATTGAATACACAACATATTAAAATTTAGTATTAAATGACTTATATACCCTAATATGCAATGACAATTTCAACCTAATACGCTTTAAAAAAAAATAAAAATTTCTAAATACACTCCAAATCACTTTTAATGTGTATATCCCAAGATTATTTATCTTGTTCAACTCTCAAAACCACTCTCACCCTCTATTATTGAACAAAACCCTAACCAATGAAACTACAAATACATTAATTGAAAAAAAATTATTTTTGACAAATGGAACATGAAATCGACGTTTTGGAAGCTTCACATGAGGTATGACTTCATATGTTTTTTATTGTTTTAATGATTTCAACGACATTAGCATGCCTATAGCTGTGTTCTGGATTATATCCCTTAAAAAAAGTATGGTAGATGATGCATGATCACACACCTAATAAACCCTACCCATATCTGATCACAAAAATCTGGTGGCATTTTTACAGGTTAAGTTCTAAATTACTCTGGGCTAAGAGAATTTAGACTTTAACCCTCACTATTGGAGATGGTAAATGAATTACAATTTCGAAAAAGGAGATATTAAATAGTAGGAGATTGAGAGGTCATAGGTTGGGTGGAGCATTGAAATTTTGAAGAAGAAGAAGAAGAAGGACTTAGGGGCGGGGTGTAGTCAAACTAGGTTTCACATAATTTTTATAGATTTGTTAAGTGATGGATTTCATAGGATTATGTAGACTTGTACAAAAATTCCTTTATAACAGATTTTATAGTTTTAATAGACATATGCCAAGCTTTGAATTTGGGCAAAGTCAAATAGATCAAATGGTTATAAATGGTGCCTAGGTAATAAATCTAATCAAATTAGTAATGAGCCTCTCCATGCGAATTAGTCTTTGCCCCATAAAACATATCTGATTGGCTTCCCTTTTGGTTTTTCCTTCCCACTTCTCTTCCATCTTGGATTGTTAAAAGTAGCACACCCAAGATTTTCATGGTTGATGAATTTTTGTTACACTAATCCTCAAGAAATTGGCATAAAATATGTATTTGCACTTAAGATGTGAAGAGTGTGGGGGTGTAAGTAGAAGATGTGGGGTGTATGTTGAGAGTGTGAAGGTATTATGAGAAAGTATGTGGGGTGCATTAAGATAATTTTAATTGAAAAGGCAAATGTGAGATTATGACATACAAGCGACTACTACACTTGTTATAAAACAAGTAGAGAGCACGAAAAATACTCTAATGATATTTTTTTTTATTTGTCCTTTTCAGTATGAAGACTGGACTTCACCTAAATAAAGTTTTTAGGAAATATTTCCATATACACATCATTTTTGCGTACCTCTTAAAATGAGAGTGATGCTCATCCTCATTGATTCATGTTACATTAGTTTAAGTTTTGAAATTCGTGTCTTAAATCAATTAGACCAAACTAATTAAAGGCAATCAAAGAGGGTGAGCATCTCCTCCACTTTAGGGGTGATCAAAGTTGCACTATTTCTTCTTTTTGCAAAGCTTTGCCTAGTTTGAATTTTTTTTTTAAGTACTTTTTTTTTGTTTTTTTTTTAAAAAGGGACCAGTTGGTGGCCAAGCCACGGCAGTCCACCTTTTCGTGACCCGAGAAGACTCACAGAGGCATTTCAGCCTCCTCTGGCTACCATCGTGTGATTCGCTAGTGCTAGGATGACACACCCCGACCCGGATATCCCGAAGGGTATCGAAATCGAGGCATGCTGGCCGACACCCCGGATGGTGACGAAAGCCATGTCATGCAAAAGAAGTGGAATTTCTGAATAAAATGAAACCAAAGTCGGAATTATTGAAATCATGCCGCAGAGTACGCAGAAGTACGGGTAAAACCCTTGATACATAGCATGAGATGTTCAGAGCATAGATAAAATACAGTAAGGAAAGTACGAATTATTCACATCCTAAATATGATGGATAAAACATACTAGTAGGAGGAAGAAGTCATACATTTATCTGGTGCGGAAATCGTATACATCAGAATGGTCGCGCTCACCACTAGTCCAGTTACTATGTCCTGGAGGGGCGCAAAACAAAAGGTGTGAGTGGGCAAAAATAAATATTTCCAAAACCTTTGTTTTTCACAATATAGTAACCCCTCTTTGAAAAATTCCTGTATAAATTCCCAACATCATACTACGTATAATATGAAAACTTTCAAGGTTATAGATAAACACATTTATCTCAACATAAAATAACATTCGTCGTCAAAACAGTATAAAGGCAACAAGGCCAAAGGTATAAGTAAATACCAAAATCTTTTCAACATAAATCATGCTCAACAACATAGAAATATATAATATGATATGCTCATCGACATATGCAGACACACAAGCCCATGTAGAAAGTAGCTACATGGAACAGGCTGGGTGTAATAAATATATGCTCGGTACTACGATCACGTGAAGCTGGCGCTAAGCGCATCACATACGAGTCATAGTTGCCTAATGCAGATTAGTACATGCTGGCACCTACAATGGATCCAAAGTGAGCATAACGATGCGATGTGAACATACACATGAAGGCTGGTCCTGGCCTGGACGAGTACAAGACATTGGTGAATGCATGTATGATGAGCAGATAATATACACATATAATTTCTTTATACTTAACTCATAAGTAAAAGCATGGCATGATAGAAAATAAGTCATGAAATCATAATGAGAAATAATATTAGTTTCTCAAAACAAAGCCCACTCATTGATATGTCGTTGGGTCGTAACCGCCTTGCCTTGCCTGACCCTTGTACTCCTCGTGGTATGTCTCACCTATATGAGATATCACTATAATAATGATTAAACTCATAAAGGTTACTAAATTAATAAACAACATTTTTCTTGGTTTGCTCAACACAGAGGTCCAAAACACTCCAAAAAATATCATACGTACTGCCCAAAGGTAGTACGCGTCGTCACGAGTCGCCTCGAATTGACGAAATTTGAAAAACTGGTCCCACGCTACCACACGCGCGGGCCTGCCTCAGCTCACCCGCGGTCAACCCGAGTCGGTCAAACTAACGACGTCAATTGACGCCGTTAGATCTAACAGAATATTCTCTGATCTGGGACGGTTGCTGACATCAGCGATGATGTCACTGCTGACATCAGCGATGATGTCACTGCTGACGTCACCACCCGGTCCGACCGGTCGCCTCTGCAACTAACTCCGCTCGCCGTCCTCTGCCAGCCAAAGTTGCCGAAAAACTGAGAAATTTTTAAAAACTGCTAACTTCTTCATTTCTCAACCATTTTACACGATCCACATGTCCAAATGAAGGTAGAGAGAAGGAGAACATGATTTTACTTATTTGGAGTCCAAAAATTGGTTAGAAATGGCCGGAAATTGGCCGGAAAACCACGGTTTACGAACGAAGTCCGATCAACCTCAAAACACAACCAAATAACATGATCTTAGTATGAAAATCTATCTACTCAACACAAGGAAACTAAAGGTGGTGGTTAGGAACCTCACCTAGGTCGGTATTTTCGAGAAACTCGCCGAAAAAGTCTGGTTCTTCAGTGTGCAATTCACGCTAAACGGTAAGGAACTTGGGCGATCGGCTTGCACCGTTAAACTCAGTGAGTTACAACGAACAAGATGGTGATGGTGGTTTGGCTCGGTTCGATGAATTTTATGTGGCCACTGTGTGCACTGTGAATTTCTTACAGAGAGAAGAAAGAAAGCAGAAAAATGAGTGAGGGAAAAAGAAAGGTTAGGGGAAAAAGAAAGGAAAAGGCTTTTCCCTAAACTAAACTGGACAACCAGATACTACATGGTATACGCACCACCTTATTTCCATAATAGGAAATAATATTTAAATGTCCACGTAGGATTTCCACTTAACTCGTTCAAGGGCATTTTGGTAAAATTACACGTTCATGAAATAAAATACAATAAAATTCGGGACGGGTCGTCACAACCTACCCCCCCTTAATAAAATTTTGTCCCCGAAATTTCTACATTACACAGCAGTATAATCAAAGAATAAATACGGATAAAGATCACTCATACAATCTTCCGTCTCCCAAGTGGCTTCCTTAACCACGTGATCTCTCCACAAGATTTTAACTAATCTGATAGTTTTGTTTCATAGAACTTTCTCCTTCCAATCGAGAATCGTAATAGGTACCTCATCATAAGTCAAATTCGAATGGATCTCCAAAGGCTGAGGTCGGATCACATGAGTAGGATCAAAAACATATCTCCGAAGCATAGAGACGTGGAAGACATTGTGTACCCTCGAAAGCTCTGGAGGTAAATCAAGTCTGTAAACAATCTCACCAACTCGTTCGATGATCTGATATGGACCAATATAACGAGGACTTAACTTCCCTCTCTTCCCAAAATGTACTACACCTCTCCACAGTGACAGCTTCAGGAATACCCAATCACCAATTGCATAAACCCTGTCAGTAGAATGTCCATATGCAATTCTCTTATGTCGGTCTTGTGCAATTTTTAAGCTCTTTTTTATTACCTGTATGTTCTGAGTCGTCTCGGCCACCAACTCCGGACCTACTAAAGCTCTCCTGCAGACTTCTAACCAACAGCGTATTCGACATGGTTTACCGTACAACGCCTCGAATGGTGACATACCGATACTCGAGTGATAACTATTGTTGTAAGTAAACTCCATTAAAGGTAAGTGATCATGCCACTTGTCTCCGAATTGAAGGACTGAGGACCTCAACATATCCTCGAGAGTCTGAATAGTTCTTTCGGATTGCCCGTCCGTCTGAGGATGATATGCAGTGTTGTAGAGTAGCTGTGAACCCAAGGCTTTTTGAAATGCTTTCCAAAATTTAGAAGTAAATCTGGGATCACGATCAGAAATAATACTAACCGGAACACCATGATACTTGACAATCCCAGTGATGAAAAGTCGAGCCAAGTGATCCAAAGAATAATTCTCGCGGATTGGTAAAAAGTGTGTTGACTTGGTGAGTCGATCGACAATTACCCAAATACCATCATAGCCACCCTGCGTAAAAGGTAATTTATACACAAAATCCATGGTGATATTTTCCAATTTCCACT
Source organism: Gillenia trifoliata (assembly GCA_018257905.1). NCBI lineage: Eukaryota > Viridiplantae > Streptophyta > Magnoliopsida > Rosales > Rosaceae > Gillenia > Gillenia trifoliata. The sequence goes on along the minus strand of CM031086.1, from coordinate 4,651,787 downwards.
CGGGTATAGGAAGTGAATGTAGCAATCCAAACGGTTTCTTTCTTTCTGCTTTGACCTGTTGACAAATTAGGCATCGGCTCACATACTCGGCAATTTCTCTTTTCATACCTGACCAATAGTAGAAAGGTCGGATAGTGTGGTACATCTTAGTGCTACTAGGATGCATAACATAAGTTGAAATGTGTGTCTCATCAAGAATCTCCTTTTTCAACTCCTCCACATTAGGCACAAACATGCGATCACCTTGCATTAGCAATCCATCCGTCTTTCGTACTCTCAGGTCACTTCTTTTTCCGTTCAGTACCGCCTAAATCAATTCCAAACATTATGGATCGTTCGCCTGAGCATCACGAATACGATCCACAAGAATTGGTCTGACTTGAAAACTAGCTAACAAAGCTCATGTGTGATCATAACCCAAGACTGCTCCTGTACTCCTGAGATCTGACAAAAGCGGAATATGACAGGCATAGAGAGCATTAAGTCAACCATGAGATTTCCTGCTAAGGGCATCTGCAACTACATTAGCACGACCGGGATGGTATTCGATGGTGCAGTCGTAGTCGTTGATCAACTCCATCCATCTCCGCTGTCTTAGATTAAGATCCTTCTGGGTAGGAAGATACTTGAGACTCTTGTGATCGGTAAAGATTCGGCATATCTCTCCATAGAGATAGTGCCGCCAAATTTTCAAAGCGAAAACAATAGCTACTAGCTCCAGATCATGTGTGGGATAATTCATCTCATGTGGCTTCAACTGCCAAGAATCATACGCAATTACTCGTCCATGCTGCATCAACACACAACCCAGACCAATTAATGAAGCATCTGAAGAAAAAATTTTGTCCTAGCAAAGAACAATTGAAGAACATTTGAACACATATGCAAACTAATAACAATTAAAGTAGGCATGCATTCAAAACAATTCATAAACCCATGACTTTCAAAGCCTAGAGAATGGTGAACCATAGACTCTTTAACAATATTAAAGAGAGTGAAGTTTGGAGATTCATTACCCTTGAAGCTCATCCTTGTTTGCATAAGGGATTCACCCAAGTGGAGGGCCTTCAAGTCAGCTCCTTTGCTTCTTGAGGATGTAGGGAAATGATCTCCAAAACACCAAAGGTTTGGTGTCTCTAAGTCTCCACACCAAGGATGAGGTGTGAAGATGAAATGGATGATTTTGGAGCAAAAGATTGCTAGCTAATTGCTCTCTAAATAGCTGGCCTCCCTTGAAGAAAAAGAGAGAAGAGTTCAACTCATTTTCCTCAAGAAAAACCCCTATGTTAAAAATGGCTATAAAGTTCCCTTTATACCACTTCACATGTGAGTGGCAAACTTGCAAATAACCCAAGCTTGCCTCCACTCACTCTAGGCCGGTTTTGACTTTGTTATTGGGTTAATTTCCATTTAGTTTTTAGTTGTCATACAACCTAAACTCAATGGGCCTTGTGGACCAAAAACCCTTTTTGGGCCCCGAAACCCAAAACCAACTTAAAAGCCCAAATACGAACCTTTCGTATAATTAATTAACTAATTAATTAATCTTGACCATTCTCAATTAAACAATTTAATTGCTTATCCATTCCTTTATATCTTCACTTTCATCCTTACTCGGTGTACGATCCATTAGGTTCCAATTAGCGAGGCAGTGGGCGATTGTTACTCTTAACGATCGATTGTGAATTGAAACCACATTTCAATTCTCCCTTTGATGAAGATTAGTGTTTGCTAATCCTCAGGGCTTCCACAAACCATGAGTGACACCTAGCAGTATGTCATGGCTACCCAAGCTAAGTAGAAGTGGTTGGAGAACCTATCCAGTTACAATTACAATGCAATACGGTCCTTCTCTAATACAATACTCCTAATCACATTGTTTGAGTAATAGTTATTTTTCATGTCTACTATCCAATGTGATACTTTTCTATATGATTCAATTGAATATGATTTGAAACAATCTTCCTAAGTCATATTCATATGCTTTGGCCAAAGACTCTCGAATCATATATCAGAGTATTCTCCTTCCACCATGGAAGGTTAGAGATCCCTTGTTGTGCATTCATATGCCTGCATGACTAGATAGCTTGACCCCAACAATGCCGTGGACACTCTCAATAGAATGCCTTTGACATGATCAAAGGTCAAGGACCCAATCATTAGACATCTATGATGCCTCAGGTCAAAGGACTACTTTGCATATTGCAACTTACAAGTTCTTACATGACATGTATGTACGAACTCGTTTTGATCGTTGTTCAGCGTACTCAATTACCTTTTGAGCACCTATGTGTTTGTCTCAGTGTCTAACACTAAATGACTTGAGACTAGTCATACTCAAGCTTGAGTTAACATAACACATACTAACGTTAGCGGATTGTCAATGCCCAATTGGCAATCCTATGGCTAGGAACGTTTTAGGAATGAACATAAGAGAGAGGTCTCGTTAATCTAACTTACTTAGATCACTTCTCTCTTAGATTAAATACATTCCTTGGATTCCCTCATTGCTTAAACACATGATACAATAAATAGTGATTAACAATAAGATTTGCCCTTTCATTAAACAAATAATAGTTTAATACAACAAGTATTCCAAACGCTATTTCATCAAATGAGTGGCTTCGTGGGCATACTTCCAACAGCATCACTGTAAACCTCAAAATTACTAATGTCATCGGGAAGTGTTAAGACAGGTGCATGTGTGAGACAATACTTCAACTGCTGGAAACTCTGTTCACATTCATCATCCCACTCGAACCTTACTTCTTTTCTGGTCAACCTTGTGAGAGGTAAAGCTATAGTTGAGAAATCCGTCACAAGCGCCTATAGTAGCCGGCAAGACCAAGAAAACTCCGTATTTCAATAATAGTCTGTGGACGCTCCCAATTTTAACCTGCAGAAATTTTCTGAGGATCAACTAGAATACCCTCTGCTGAAATCACGTTCCCCAAGAAAGACACCTGATTCAACCAAAATTGACATTTGCTGAATTTGGCATAAAGTTGATTCAACCAGACCGTTACTTGTAACAGAACCCTTACGTCCAACCACAATAAACAAGGCAAGTGATTATTAAGTCAGGAGTTAAAATAAAGAAACAGGGATAATAGTTGAAAAACAACAAAAGTTGCAATAAGCAGAAGTCTTGGCAACCAAAAATCATAAAACCATGGCAATGTTCTCAAAATTAAGAAATTTAAGAAATGAATAACTGGAATTTGGATCTAGCAACTCACCCTCCAGCTCGTACAAGCTTTGTAACCTGGCTTCGAGCCCACACCATGGACATTACTTTGAGGAATCTGCAAATCAATATAATGTTAATATCGTTACTACGTTTGTGAATGCCCATTAAAGATTGTATGACCCTAGACGGTAGCCTAATACTTGACCATTTAGTGGAAAGTTGCCTATATAGTGCTCTAAATTATGTTAATTGAAGAAATCTTCACAATGAATTGTTTTGTATTTCTTAAGTTGAAATGTACACACGTGAACTATACATATAGGAAAGAAAGAAACAACCCAATTACCAGAAGGAATTCTAGTGACCGGGTAAAACTAAGCTCTAATCTAATCCCTTGAAAAAGGAGATTACACTAATACCTATACACGCCACTTAATCAGTCACCTTTCTTTAATCAAGGAAGGTGACTGATACAGACAGCAGAGTACACATATACAGAAAAGTTACTACAGTGAAGATCAGCTCAATAGTCCGGTGGTCAAAGAGACCAACCCGATGAGAGCTAGAGTGACCAACCCGATAAGAGAGATCAACCCAACAATGAGAGCACAACCAATCTGATGAAGGAACAGCAACCCGATACATTTCAACACTCCCCCTCAAGCTGGATCTAGTAAGTTAGTAGATCCAAGCTTGCTTAAAAATCGTTGTAGATGAACAGATGACAATGGTTTGGTGAAAAGATCTGCAAGCTGATCATGGCTTCTTGTGAAAACGGTGCTGATGAGTTGTGATTGAACTTGATTTCGAACGAAATGGCAGTCCACCTCAATATGCTTAGTTCTCTCGTGGAACACAGGATTGGCAGCAATGTGAATGGCTGCCTGATTGTCGCACATAAGAGACATGGGTGTAGAACTAGGAAAGCCTAGGTCAAAGAGCAAACCTTTAAGCCATATTAATTCGTATGCCGTGACCGCCATTGCCCGATATTTCGCCTCTGCACTTGAGCGAGCAACAACTTGTTGTTTCTTGCTCTTCCAGGTGACGAGATTTCCACCAACAAATGTACAATAGCCAGTTGTAGATTTTCTATCGACTTCATTCCCTGCCCAATCTGCATCTGTATAGCCGGAAATATTAGTAGACTGATTGTTCTTCATGAGAATACCTCGACCGATGGAACCTTTGAGATAACGCAGTATTCTTTTAACAATGTGCATATGATGTACAGTAGGTGCATGCATAAACTGATTGACCATGCTAACAGCATAGGTAATATCTGGTCGAGTGATTGTGAGATAAATGAGTCGTCCCACCAGTCTTTGATAGTGCTTTACATCCGGTATGGCCTCTCCATCAACGTTGAGCTTCAGTTTGCAGTCAACAGGTGTGGTGGCAAGCTTACAATCAAGCATTTTTTCTTCCTTGAGAAGATCCATCACATACTTTCGTTGATGGATAAACAGTCCTTTGGAGGAAGTTGCCATCTCTATTCCCAGAAAGTACTTCAACCTCCCCAAATCCTTGATGGCAAAGGTTTGCTGTAGTGTCTGCTTCAGGTCTGTAATTTCTGCAGCACTATCTCCAGTGATGATCAAATCATCAACATATATAAGAACCACAAGTTTCCCTTTCCCATTTGTGCGGAAAAACAGGGAAGAATCAGCATTACTGTGTGTGAAACCGATCTTAGTCAGTACCGAACTGAGTTTAGCATACCATGCTCGAGGTGATTGCTTCAACCCATATATCGCCTTGTGCAGTTTACAGACCAAATTTCCCTTTGAAGAATCATACCCTGGGGGAAGTTGCATGTAGACCTCTTCTTGGAGTTCTCCATGAAGGAAGGCATTCTTTACATCCATTTGATAGAGCGACCATCCATTATTTATTGCCACGGAGAGAAGGACCCTCACGGTGTTCATCTTGGCAACGGGGGCAAATGTTTCTTTATAATCAACCCCAAAGGTTTGAGTGAAACCACGGGCCACAAGCCGAGCTTTGTACCTTTCCACAGAGCCATCAGCTTTGAACTTGATTTTGTATATCCATCGGCTTCCAACAGCCTTCTTTCCTTGAGGAAGCTGAACAAGACTCCACGTGCAGTTATCTTCCAAAGCCTTGAGGAAGAAGAGCTGCTTCTTGATAGGTTGTTGGTTCACGATGCTCATCTAGAGCACTTACAAAGGCAACATAGGAACGAGACATTGCACTGAAATTACATGTGACTGGATACCGTGAGGCATAAGTCACATAATCTTGTAATTTTGCTAGAGGCTTCCTAGCACGTGGGGGGTTCCTTTTGATCACTCGAGCTTCTTGATTTTGATCGATCTCCTCATTCTCTGCACTGTCGTCGGATTGCTCTGGGGTGATTGATTCATCTTGTGGTTCCCTCAACTCCTATGGATTAGTTGTAGTGTCTTCTTGTATCACTGGATCTGCAAAAGTTTGAGGTAGTGGTAACAAGTTGAATTCTTCCTCCCCCTGAGTTGGAACCTTCTCAAAATAAGGATTGTGTTCTTCAAATTCAACATCCTTAGACACCATGCATTTCTTGGTGACTGGATCAACGAATTTGTATCCGTTTTGAGTGGAGGAATACCCAATGAATACACATTTAGTGGCTCGGGCATCCAGCTTATCGCGATCTTTTGCTTGGATGTGTACATAGCAAACACAGCCAAACACAGCCAAACACCTTGAGGTGTGTCAAATCGATTTTCCGACCCTTTAGTACTTCATAAGGGGATTTGAACTTCAATACTGAACTTGGCAGTCGGTTGATGAGGTATGTTGCTGTAAGCAGGGCAGATGACCAGAACCTCTTAGGAATATTCATATGGAGCATAAGAGATCGAGTTTTTTCCAAAAGATCCCGGTTCTTTCGTTCTGCGACACCATTCTGTTGGGGGGTACCTACACAGCTTGTTTGATGGATGATGCCATGTTCACATAGATATTGAAACATATTGTTGGACATGAATTCTGTGCCATTATCATATCGAAAAATTTTGACATTTGATTGAAATTGGTTTTTAATGTAAATATGAAAGTCCTTAAAAATATTGAAAACTTCACTTTTTGACTTCATCAGATAGACAAAACTAATTCTAGTAAAGTCATCAACAAACAATACAAAATATCTAAAACCTTCCATTGATACAGTAGCAGGACCCCACACATCGCTGTGTATAAGTTCAAAAGGTTTACAGGTCGAAGTTTGGGATTTGCCAAATGACAATTTTGTGAATTTCGAAAATTTACACGTTTTACAGTCAATGACTGCTTTACAAACATTTGGAAAAAATTTTGACAATACAAACTCAGAAGGATGAGCTAGTCTTCTATGCCATAACATATTTTCATCGATGGACTTTAACTTGGCTTGCAGAGCTTGATTTGTGTTGTTTCTGCACAGATAATAATGTCCATTTATGAAGATCCCTTCACCAATCGTCTTCTTGGTGATAATATCCTGAAAAATTACATTATTCGAGGAAAAAATTGCACCACAGTTAAAATTCTTTGTGATTTTTCCAACAGACAATAATTGGAAAGGAAAAGATGGTACATATAAAACACTGGAGGATGTTTTGGTTGAAAAAAGGTTGGTTTCTCCAGTACCTAAGGCTAGTACCGTTTTACCATTTGCAACAGACACATGTGATGGTTTTGAAAAAGGTTTAAAATCCTTTAAATTTTTTATTTTGTTTGTCATATGATCAGTGGCACCAGAGTAAATTATCCAACAATCTTTTTCAATACAAGTTACTAATGCAGTGGAGAAAGCTTGTAGAATACCTGGTGCCTCTTTACTTGGTACCTTCTGATTTCCAGATAGGAAGCCTGCAAATTTTCCCAACATAGCTGAATGTTGGTCTCTTTCACCCATAGCCGATCCAGACGCACCTCCACGTCCCTTCTCCTGTAAATAGTTCGCAAACTCGTTGATGAGAGTAAGCGGATTGGTCATAAACTCAGCTGACCCTTGGGATGCGGAGGAAGAGGGTTGGATCGCAGCAACTTGAGCCTTGAAGTGGCTTTGCTGAGAGGATCGCGGTATGATTTTTCCCTCTTTGGTAAACTTGGGCTTGAGCTCTGGATTGAGTTCCCAACACTTCTCTTCAGTGTGCCCGACAGCATTGCAGTATTTGCACTTTAGATGCGGGAATCTGCCCTTGTACACCTTTGCTTCAGCATGCTTGGTGTGAGATACATACGCACGGGATTCCGTCACCTTCGGACTTTGCTCAATACTCATTACCTTCCTTCGTGCTTCTTCTCTCTGAACAATCGCACAGACATTGTTGAATGAAGGTAATTCTTGGCTCATCAAGATGTGGCTTCTTAAGTCCTCATAGTCTGGGCTCAAACTTCCCAGCAATTGATAGATTCTGTCTTCTTCTGCCCTTTTGAGTAGTACTGCAGGGTCAGTAGTATGTGGCAGGTACACATCTAGCTCATTCCACAGAGTCTTGAGCTTCCCGAGATGTTGAACAAAGGATTTACCTTCTTGCTGAAGACTGGCAGTGTCTTTCTTCAGCTGGAATACTCGTGCGTAGTTGTTTTGATTTCCGTACATTTCCTTCAAGCTTTTCCACAACTCTTGAGAGGAATTAGAATAGCTGAATATCTCAGCTATATGCTTCTCCATTGTATTAAGAAGGAGCGACATAACAAGTTGGTCTTTGCACAGCCATCCACTGTACAGAGGTGAGGAGACGTCTAGAACTTCCATACCTCCATTAACGAAACCGAGCTTTCCCTTTCCTTCAAGGGCCAACGAAACAGCTTGGGACCATGGTAGATAATTGAACTCGTTCAGAAGGATTGAACATAGTCGTTGATTGGTGTTTACCTCAAATTCTGAGGTATCTGAGTAGGTAACAGTTGAGGGGGGGGGGACATTTGAGTTTTCCCCTCTCAAATTTACAGATCCTTCCTCAGCCATTTTGACGAAATAATTTTATAGCGGAAAAAAAAAAAAATTTTAGAGTCAGGTTAAGATTGAACCTGCTCTGATACCATGAAGAAATCTTCACAATGAATTGTTTTGTATTTCTTAAGTTGAAATGTACACACGTGAACTATACATATAGGAAAGAAAGAAACAACCCAGTTACCAGAAGGAATTCTAGTGACCGGGTAAAACTAAGCTCTAATCTAATCCCTTGAAAAAGGAGAGTACACTAATACCTGTACACGCCACTTAATCAGTCACCTTTCTTTAATCAAGGAAGGTGACTGATACAGACAGCAGAGTACACATATACAGAAAATTTACTACAGTGAAGATCAGCTCAATAGTCCGGTGGTCAGAGAGACCAACCCGATGAGAGCTAGAGTGACCAACCCGATGAGAGAGATCAACCTGACAATGAGAGCACAACCAATCCGATGAAGGAACAGCAACCCGATACATTTCAACATTAATTCTCCTAGACTTGGGACAAAAATGCTTGATGACATTATAAATAAATGACTTGAATGACAGAGAAGCATAGATTTTCATTCCTTGTGTCAAAAGAAATTTCGTCAAAATTTATATTTAACATAAAAACCTTTAACTTTTGACCTTAAAAATAAAAATTCAAATTAAACCTAAAATCTACCAAAAATTGTTTTCTCTCCCCCCAAACCTAAGCTAAACATTGTCCTCAATGTAAAACCACTACAAAAGCATGCGATGAACAATATGGGTAAAGAGGAAGAAAAATACGAAAATAACCAAAAGTAAGGAAATAATGAACCTGGTTGGGTTGCCTCCCAACAAGCGCTTGGTTTAAAATCTCTAGCTTGACTATGCCGAGATTAAATCGAAGATGGTGGATCATTGAAATGAGGAACCACTCCATGCGTCTTCTTCGTGTTCCTTTTCTTCCACCATGTAGCTTTAAAATTTGGAGTGAATGCAAGACAATAAGGTGCTGCGTATTTTTGCTTCTTCTTCAATTTCAAAGCTCGAGACTTGTTTCTGTTCTTTACTTTTTTCCATTGTCTCTTCCACCATATCTTGGCCATTGGAGTAGAATTGAGTCGACCATGCATATCTTCACAATTTGGTTCAATTTCAAACTCTCTTCCATAATTTGATAGGTGTAGTTCAAGAGGATCTTTGAAATCATGTAGAATGAATGAATTTGATAAGTTCAACTTTTGGTTCAGTCATACTTGAATTTTTGCTTCTTTTTTGTTTCTTTCATTAAGTTATTTGAATCGTGTTCTCTTTGTATTTTATTTTTTTCTTCCTTCCGAAAAGATAAGAATTTATCAATAAAACTCAAAGTCGAATAGTTACGTTAGCATCCGCATCAAGGATGTCAAAGAGCTAGTATATCAGAACAAGAAGTATAATGTCGCCTATTTAGATGATTGAGAAGCTACATTGAAGGATTATTCCTAATTTACATAATTTTAACTGAAAACATATATAAACGAAAAGTAGACAAGATCATAGTTTGTTCGCACAAAATAGAAAGAGAAAATACAACAAATTAAGGTGTGCCACTTTCATGCTCCGGACCATTAAATGGTTCGTGAGAATGGAAGACCCAAATTTACTTGGAATATGGCTCCTTTCAATCTCACACCTTTTACTGTTCGGACCATTCCATTGAAGAATTTTCTCAAATTAAGTTAACAAATGAAGGTAAACAATCAACGTTAATTATGAAGTAAGATTTCAAGGAGATGAGTGGCATCAGAAATTGCTAAGGAAGCTGTCTTCGAACATGCCTGTAATATAATTACACATCCTTTCGTTGGTTGGTTTGAACAAATTTTGGGCATGATCGTACCATCTCTCACAGTTTCCCAACAACTCACACTCTCTCCCATGACCTAGAAACTTTTTTCAACCTCTTAATGGCGCCAACAACTAAGATAAAATTGGTCTTTCAGTTGACACACCACACCGTTCAAGCACCTTTGCTGAACCCATTTGCCATTAATATGCAAACATCCCATTTGCCATATCACGTGCAAACATCCCATCCCACATGCATCAATTGCATGTAAACCCCACAAAGTCAAGTTCATATCTGCTATGTCATTTGACACTTGTCCTGTACTTGACAGCAAATTAACTCTGTTAACTTAAAAAAAAAAAAACTTAAAAACCGTACCAAACCAATACCGAACTCCCCGCACCCACCAAATCTCGTAAGCCATACCACCATACCATCAGAGTTGACCGACTATCCTCCTTGGCCCCAGATGTAAGAATATTTTAATATTCTGAAGTGGTCCACATGACACGGTTTGTATGATATGTAGGGTTTAACGGATATTATTATTTGTAAATAATCCTATTGGTCACATTATGAGAAAATGTTTCCTACCGAATTACCGTGATGGGTGGTAATTGATGGGCTTTAAATGGAAATGGGTCCTCTCTCTGCCTCACTGATATATATTGCATATACTCATCTAATATGCACTTGATAGAAAGATAGACAAACACGATTAGGGTTTTCACGTGCAAATAGAGGCAAAAGAGAGAACACCTATTTCTGCATCCGCTGAAATAATCCGATTGGGATCTCATAGCATTCGTTGTCATGGATCAAGGTACATTTGGTTGTTCAATGTCTTTCCGCATTTTGTTTGTATGTGAAAATCATGAAGTTCGATGATCTTGGCTTAATTAAATATGATTAACATGTGGTATCAAAGCCTAGTTGAGAGCTCTCATGATTTTCCATTTACGATTATGAACTTTAACTGAATCAACTTGATTAGGGTTTTGTTTTGAAATAATTTATGATCTGCTATGCTATTTTGAAATAACCTAATCACTGCAAGAACGGAATGGTGGTGCCGAATTGTATATTTGGGTTGGTATTATAATTTTGCCGAATTGCTTATTTGGATTGGAATTATGATTTTGCCGAATTGCATGTTTGAGTATGGAGGGTTCAATGTCTGCTGTAGGCAGATTTGATTATATATATATATATATATATATATATATATATATATATATATATATTTTGTATGTATCGATTATGGGATTAAGAAATTTTATTCGTAGTTTTATTATAATTTTGCCGAATTGCATGTTTGAGTATGGAAATTATGATGCAATTTGGGCGATTCCTTTAGTTGGAATTAGTTAAAGTAATTTGAATACCTGTGATTGATCATTATGATTATAAACGTCATTCATTTAATTTGTAATTCGTCACGAGATTATTTGTAAGTCACCAAAGTGGCCAAACTAGAAAGATCACATGGATTCAAATTAAATGATGATTAATCAATTACTCATGGTAGGATGATGCATATGAACGAACAAAACCTTATTATGTTTTAAAGGTCTGTACATGAGTAATATGATTTTCATTTGTCATAAGTTCTTAAGGGTCACCCAAATGTAGACTAATTGCTCCTATGATTGATGATATGAATGTGGTGAGAATTGTACATTTCATTTTTTTTATTTGTTCGGATATCCAAAGATAACGAAACTTGTCTTGTTAGAGATATACAATTATCAATAAGGTATTATGCATCAATGATTGTTTGTATTGTTGTAGTATCTACCCAAAGGAGAATATGATAGTACACTTATTGTTATTACACATGTTTTTATTACTCAAAGAATTAATGTTGTGAGCACTTTTGAATTGCAGTGTCAGTGCATGTTTCTCTTCATTCGCTTGCTCCATCTATTCCCTCACTTAATGGAACAAATTTCTCTGATTGGAGTGAGCAAGTTCAGTTTCACCTTGGTGTCCTGGATCTTGATTTAGCACTCCGAACTGATAAACCTGCTGCTCTTACAAATACAAGTAGCACTGAGGAAAAATATCTCTATAATGCCTGGGAGAGATCAAATAGATTGAGCATAATGTTTATGCGAATGACTATAGCGAGCAACATAAAGATTGGCCTTCCTCAAGCTAAAACTGCTAAGGAATACTTGAAAAATATTGAGACTCGTTTCAAGACTGCTGACAAGTCCCTTGCTGGGACATTAATGGCTGAGCTTACCACGAAGAAATTTGATGGTATGCGAAGCATGCATGAACATGTCCTTGAAATGACTAAAGACTCTTGGAATGAATGTGGATGACTCCTTTCTTGTTCAATTTATTTTGAACTCGTTGCCTCCTCAGTATGGGCCATTTCAAATCAACTATAATGTTATTAAGGACAAGTGGAATGTTGATGAATTGGCCACTAAACTCATTCAAGAGGGGGGAAGGCTTAAGTAGCAAGGAGAGCATTCCATTCATTTAGTAAGTCAAGGAGCTGAAAGAAAATTTGGAAGAAAGCCTGGAATGGGAAAGAAAAGAGGACCACCCAAAGTGAATGGATCTGCTAATGCTACTTAGGCTCGTGATAAGGAACAGAAAAGTGATTTATGTCGCTTCTGTAGGAAGCTTGGACATTATCAAAAGAATTGCCAGAAATTCAAAGAATGGTTCGAAAAGAAAGGTGAGCCTTTGGCTTATGTAAGTTTCGAATCATATTTAACTAAAGTTCCTTATAATACTTGGTGGGTTGACTCTGGTGCTACGGCTCATTGTGAAGTCTAGCTTTAAGTGTTTTTTGCTTTCCTTGTCAAAATTGTAATATTCATTCACACAAGCTCTTAGATGAATTTCAATTAGATTAGTCTTAGGATGGTACTGTTGAAGTCTGATCCTTTGAAGAACCAAGTATGATCTCAAAAAAGGTTTGTACATGCATATGCATTTCACATCATGTTTATTATGCCTTTCTGACTAGTTATATCGTCTAATCAGTAAGAGTATCTGCTTCACCTAGAAAACTGGCACACAATTTAAGAAAACCCACATGGGCTCTCTGACACTGTTCACTCTCCCGAGACTGATTTTTCACCGTTGATCTTTTCAGATTGGTTTTACAAGTGACAAGTGTCCCTTGGGCGTCCTTCTATTTTAATAAGGTTTAGGGTTTCATTTCTGTTGCTTTTTTGGCTAGTCAGAAACTGCCCTTTTGGATAGAGAGTGTTTTAAAGCTTTGAGCTCCCTCTCTGGTTCCTGTTTTGAAAACCCAGCTGCAAACATATTTTCTGTGCATTAAATTCTTGTGTCAACCCACACAAATCTTTTGAAAACTTGTTTGCATTGTTCATGGTCTAAAACTCAATATTTCCAAATCTTCATATAGACATTTATCTTGGATTCTCGTTGGTTTCTTCCTTCAACCATTTTGAGCGGGAGAAACTGACTGGTCACCTTTTTGAATCCACAGTTGCATTTCATCTTTATATCATCACTTCATTTGCATAGTTCATGCTTGGACTCGGTGCCACAAGAAGATGAGCTCGTAGGTACAAGCTGCCCTCTCGTGAAGACCGAAGAGATTTCCATTTGGTGCTAAATAAGGTTGCACAAAGGTACAAGCTGCCCTCTGAATATGTCTAGGAATTGAGCTTGTTGTGTGTGACTTTGTATGAACCTTATTTATCACTAGTGGATAGGACTCCTTGGAGTCCCCCGGCTTTTAATTTTAACCAAGTTAGGGTGTGTTATTTGATATAACTTGTTTACTTATGTCATGAAGTATGTTACATGCTCCCTCTGTGTTATTTGATTTGTGAGATATGTTAAGTGCATGTTTATTGTGTTAAACTGAATCTGTGTTGTATCTGACTAGTTGTGTATGCTAGTCAATTAAGTTTAATTCCTATATCTGGGTTTACTGTCAGTAACTGTTTTGTATCCAGTTGACTAGTTATTCCGACTAGTCATATAGACAAGAGTTTGTGTTTGTTATAGGCTATTCCGCCTAGTATCAATTTCACTCATATTTCTAATTCGATGCAGGGATTCCTTACGACCCAAAATTTAAATCCAAATGAAAATTTCATTTTCATGGGGAATCGAGTCAAAGCTCCAGTTGAAGCTGTTGGAACCTTTCGTTTAATTTTGGATACTGGATATTGTTTGGATTTATTTCAGACACTTTATGTTCCTAGTTGTTCCAGAAATTTGGTTTCGGTTTCGAAGCTTAACCATAATGGATTTTTTATAAAGTTTGGTAATGAATGTTTCAGTTTATATAAGAATACCTCTTTTGTTGTTTTTGGTATTCTAATAGGTGAGCTGTATAATTTAAAGCTCAATAATCATTTTGCTGAAACACTTTTGACCTTGCATCATAATGTTGGAACTAACCGTAGCCTAACTAATGAAAATTCTTCATTCTTATGGCATAAACGACTAGGTCATATATCTAGAGAAAGGTTAGAAAGATTAGTAAAGAATGAGATTCTTCCGAAGCTAGATTTTACTGATCTCGGTGTGTGTGTGGATTTTATTAAGGGCAAACAAACCAAACACACTAAGAAAGGAGCCACAAGAAGTTCAGAGCTTCTTGAAATAATTCATACAGACATATGTGGACCTTTTGATGCTCCATCCTTTGGTGGAGAAAAATATTTTATCACCTTTATAGACGATTATTCACGTTACGGTTATATTTATCTATTGAAAGAAAAGTCTGAAGCAGTGAATGCCATTCAGGTGTTCATTACTGAAGTTGAAAGACAATTAGATAAAAATGTGAAGATTGTCAGGTCGGATAGATGTGGTGAATTTTATGGAAAATATGATGAATCAGAACAATGTCCTGGTCCATTTGCAAAACTCCTTGAAAAGCATGGCATATGTGCCCAATACACTATGCCAGGTACGCCACAGCAGAATGGTGTTGTTGAAAGGCGTAATCGTACTCTTATGGACATGGTTAGTAGTATGTTAAGTAATGCATCTTTCCCTATATCATTGTGGATGTATGCTCTTAGGACTGCTGTATATTTATTAAATCGGGTTCCTAGTAAGGCAGTTCCCAAAACACCATTTGAACTGTGGACAGGAAGGAAACCTAGTTTAAGGCCCCTGCATGTTTGGGGTTGCCCAGCAGAAATAAGAATTTATAATCTGCATGAAAAGAAATTGGATTTTAGAACGATTAATGGTTACTTTATTGGTTACCCAGAAAAATCCAAAGGATATAGGTTTTACTGTCCTAATCATTGTATGAGAATTATTGAAACCGGTAATGCCAGATTCATTGAAAGTGGTGAAATCAGTGGGAGTGAAAAACCTAAAGAATTGGTCATTAATGAAGTTAGGGTGCAGATTTCTACACCTATAATTTCTAAGCAAGTTGTTGTTCCTACACATGTTGAACCGTTAGACAATGTTGAACAACAAAATAATGACCATTCGCTCCAGAATGAGATTATCATGAATGAAAATGTAGTGGAAGAACCACAAGAAATAGCATTAAGGAGATCTCAAAGAGAACGGAAATGTGCTATTTCGGATGATTATGTGGTATATCTACAAGAGTCTGACATTGACGTAGGAATAAATAAAGATCCGGTTTCGTTTTCACAAGTCGTTAACTGTATTGATTCTAGTTAATGGATTGATGTCATGAATGATGAGTTAAAATCAATGGACCAAAATGAAGTCTGGGATCTCGTTGAATTGCCTAAAGGTTATAAAAGAGTTGGGTGTAAGTGGGTTTTTAAGACCAAACGCGACTCTAATGGCAATATAGAACGATATAAAGCCAGATTGGTGGCCAAAGGTTTTACTAAAAAAGAAGGCGTTGATTACAAAGAGACTTTCTCACCATGATTTAGTAGCTCATTATGATTTAGAGTTACATCAAATGTATGTGAAAACAACATTCTTGAATGGGAGTTTGGAATAAGAAGTCTACATGGATCAACCTGAAGGCTTCGCATTAAAGGGAAAGGAACACATGGTCTGTAAACTAAAGAAGTCAATATACGGACTTAAACAAGCTTCACGACAATGGCATCTTAAGTTTGATAATATCATTGTATCCTTTGGTTTTAAAGCAAACATCGCTGATCGATGTACATATCTGAAGGTCAGTGGGAGCAAGTTTATCTTTCTGATTCTGTATGTTGATGACATTTTGCGTGCTAGCAGTGATCTTGGTCTATTACATGAGACCAAGCAGTTTCTCTCAGAGAACTTTGAAATGAAAGATATGGGTGATGCGGCCTATGTGATAGGAATTGAAATATTCCGAGATAGATCACGTGGAGTGTTGGGCCTGTCTCAGAAAGCATATATTGAGAGAGTTCTAGAGAGATTAGCCTTATGCAATGCCCACAAAATGAATTGGAGCGTGCACAGATGGAAAGTATTCCTTATGCATCTATTGTAGGAAGTCTAATGTATGCACAAACTTGTAACAGACCAGACATTAGTTTTGCAGTTGGGATGTTAGGCAGATACCAAAGCAACCTAGGAATGGATCACTGGAAAGCTGCAAAGAAAGTGATGCGGTATTTGCAAGGAACGAAAGACTATATGCTCACGTATAGAAAATCTAATAGCCTAGAAGTTATTGGTTATTCAGATTCAGATTTTGCTGGATGTATTGATAGCAGAAAATCAACTCTTGGTTACTTGTTCCTCTTAGCTGGAGGAGCAATTTCCTAGAAGAGTGCAAAGCAAGATGCTATTGCTATATCCACCATGGAAGCTGAGTTTATAGCATGCTTTGAGGCTACAAATCATGGATTATGGTTATGGAATTTTATCTCAAGGCTGGGCGTCATTGACTCCATTGCTAAGCCGTTGAGAATTTTCTGTGATAATGCTGCCGCTGTCTTCTTCTCCAAGAATGACAAGTATTCTAATTGTGCTAAACACATGGATATAAAATACTTGACTCTTAAGGAGGAGGTTCAGAAACAAAGAGTGTCTATTGAGCACATAAGTACAATGCTTATGATCGCAGATCCCTTGACAAAAGGACTGGGGCTGAAGGCATTTAATGATCATGTTGAAAGAATGGGTCTTGGTTGTAGTCCATGATGATTGTCATTTCTATTTTGTTTATGAGGTTTTGTTTAATGACAATATTGTGCTTGATACTCTGAGCTCGATAATTGAACATATTTCTGATGTTTTCTGTTTTTCATTATATGTATACATTTATGAGATTGGATGAATGATAACAGGAATGTCTCTGACAAATACATTATCGGACCTATATACATGTTTCTCACTAACAAACTGTTTTAGGTAATTGCTAGTGTTGTGGTACATGGAAGGGACTATGTCGCTTGTTGATGTACAACCGCCATGACTTGCAGTGAATTGCTTAAGATTAGTATTTATGTTGACCAATTGATAGTAAGGATTATTTCGAACTTTACCGCGCAATTAATGTTTATTTGTCAAACCGGAAAAGAGACATGTGTCACTATGAACCAAGTGGGAGAATGTAAGAATATTTTAATATTCTGAAGTGGTCCACAAGACACGGTCCATATGATATGTAGGGTTTAACGGATATTATTATTTGTAAATAATCCTATTGGTCAAATTATGAGAAAATGTTTTCTACCAAATTACCGTGATGGGTGGTAATTGATTATGGGCTTTAAATGGAAACGGGTTATCTCTCTGCCTTACTGATATATATTGCATATACCCATCTAATATGCACTTGATAGAAAGATAGACAAACACGATTAGGGTTTTCACGTGCAAATAGAGGCAAGAGAGAGAACCCCTATTTCTGCATCCACTGAAAGAATCCGATTGGGATCTCATAGCGTTCGTTGTCATGGATCAAGGTACATTTGGTTGTTCAATGTCTTTTCGCATTTTGTTTGTATGTTAAAATCATGAAGTTCGATGATCTTGGCTTAATTAAATATGATTAACACCAGAAAACCTCCTCTTCTCTCTTTCTCTCTCCAATTTTCCATCTCTCTCTCTTTTTGCTTGACCATCTCAAACACAAAAATACCTTTGAATCTCAAAATCTAACATAGAAATTCACAACAAGCACGCAGTGGTAAGGACTACTCAAAATTAATTTTGGTGGCGGTGTTGATTTTGGACTGCAATCACTGAAATGGGAGTGGTTTTGGCTGGGTTTGTAACTTTGCATAGATCTTGAATTGATGCATGAGAAAGAAAGAAACAAGAAAGGGAGAGACATGAAGGAAAAATTTTGTCCTAGCTAAGAACAATTGAAGAACATTTGAACACACATGCAAACTAATAACAATTAAATTAGGCATGCATTCAAAACAATTCATAAACCCATGACTTTCAAAGCCTAGAGAATGGTGCACCATAAACTCTTTAACAAAATTAAAGAGAGTGAAGTTTGGAAATTCATTACCCTTGAAGGTCATCCTTTTTTGCACAAGGGATTCACCCAAGTGGAGGGCCTTCAAGTCACCTCCTTTGCTCCTTGAGGATGTAAGGAAAGGATCTCCTAAACACCAAAGATTTGGTGTCTCTAAGTCTCCACACCAAGGATGAGGTGTGAAGATGAAATGGATGACTTAGGAGCAAAAGATTGCTAGCTATATGCTCTCTAAGTGGCCGGCCTCTCTTGAAGAAATTGAGAGAGAATTTCAACTCTTTTTCTCCAAGAAAAGACCCTTTATGAAAAATGGCTATAAAGTTTCCTTTATACCACTTCACATGTGAGTGGCAAACTTGTAAATAACCCAAACTTGCCTCCACTCACTCTAGGCCGGTTTTGACATTGTTATTGGGTTAATTTCCATTTAGTTTTAGTTGTCATACAACCTAAACTCAATGGGCCTTGTGGACCAAAAACCCTTTTGGGCCCCGAAACCCAAAACCAACTAAAAGCCCAATACGAACCTTTCGTATAATTAATTAACTAATTAATTAATCTTGATCATTCTCAATTAAACAATTTAATTTCTTATCCATTCCTTTATGTCTTCACTTTCATCCTTACTCGGTGTACGATCCATTAGGTTCCAATTAGCGAGGCAGTGGGCGATTGTTACTCTTAACGATCGATTGTGAATTGAAACCACATTTCAACTCTCCCTTTGATGAAGATTAGTGTTTGCTAATCCTCAGGGCTTCCACAAACCATGAGTGACACCTAGCAGTATGTCATGGCTACCCAAGCTAAGTAGAAGTGGTTGGAGAACCTATCCAGTTACAATTACAATGCAATACGGTCCTTCTCTAATACAATACTCCTAATCACATTGTTTGAGTGATAGTTATTTTTCATGTCTACTATCCAATGTGATACTTTTCTATATGATTCAATTGAATATGATTTGAAACAAACTTCCTAAGTCATATTCATAAGCTTTGGCCAAAGACTCTCGAATCATATCTCAGAGTATTCTCCTTCCACCATGGAAGGTTAGAGATCCCTTGTTGTGCATTCATATGCCTACATGACTAGATAGCTTGACCCCAACAATGCCGTGGACACTCTCAATAGAATACCTTTGACATGATCAAAGATCAAGGACCCAATCATTAGACATCTATGATGCCTCAGGTCAAAGGACTACTTTGCATATTGCAACTTACAAGTTCTTACATGACATGTATGTACGAACTCGTTTTGATCGTAGTTCAGTGTACTCAATTACCTTTTGAGCACCTATGTGTTTGTCTCAGTGTCTAACACTGAATGACTTGAGACTAGTCATACTCAAGCTTGAGTTAACACAACACATACTAACCTTAGCGGATTGTCAATGCCCAATTGGCAATCCTATGGCTAGGAACGTTTTAGGAATGAACATAAGAGAGAGGTCTCGTTAATCTAACTTACTTAGATCACTTCTCTCTTAGATTAAATACATTCCTTGGATTCCCTTATTGCTTAAACACATGATACAATAAATAGTGATTAACAATAAGATTTGCCCTTTCATTAAAGAAAATAGTTTAATACAACAAGTATTCCAAAAGCTATTACATCAAATGAGTGGCTTTGTGGGCATACTTCCAACAAGACACAGGGAGAGGAGATTCGCCGGCGGCGAGGTGAAAGGTTTCCGCCGGAGGAGTATGAAGGACGTTTTTCTGAGGACGAAGAGGAGCAGGGTGGCGGTGACATGGTGGGGTTGCTGTGGAAGTTGGGTCGTTGGGTCAGGGGAGGTTTCAGTAGCCTGCTGGGTTTCTCATTCTAACTTTATTTTATTAAACTTAAAGTGTTATGTAGGGGTTAAGTAAAGAGATAGGTCTCAACACCAAATTACAGGCATAGGGTAGGCAGAGAGAATTTTGGCATAACAGATCTGCACTCCACAAAGTCAAGACTTGCTTCCAACATTGCTTGTGGAAAACAAATCATGTTTTCTTCACTTTGAAGTTGGGTCTCCAATTGTTCCAACACATCAATGGCGCATAATTGAACAATAAATATATGAGCCCATCACAACACTATCAAGAATCTTTATCACAATAATTATTTGGTGGAAATATATTTATTTATTTTTATTGTCATATTTCAGCTAAGTATAAATCTAGATAATGATTTTTAAGGAAACAAAAACAGTATATATATGAAGTGAAGTTACTTTTTTTCTATCTCAATTTGTTGGAATGAAATTCAGGATTGATGATAAAAAAACAAAATGAACCAAAAATATAGTTGCCTTTTCCGGTCATCATACATGTTGAATACAAGTCTCATATTTAGGAATTGAGAAAATAAAATACAATATATAAGTGTATGGTTTCACCGCTAATAACACTGAGACCTTTTGAGCAATAGATGGTTTGGGATAATATCGCCAAGGCCAGCCCCGTGGGAGTGCAAGTGGTGCACCAACACATGGCCCCAAATTTTGAAGGGCCTCTGAGTTTTTAATGTGTATGTAATATATATAGGTTATGTTATATATATTTTTGTGTAATAAATTAATTGAATTTATGCTTAGAAAATGTGGTTTTTGCAATGCAATTTTCACTTGAGGTTGTGGGTTCATACCTCGGCGGTTTGTATTTATTTTTATTTTTGCAAAACTTTAAGAAAAAAAAAATCCTAAACAACATCAAAGCTATTTGAACCCAAGACCTTTTTGGAGAACTCAAAATTTATTTCTAACTCAATTGATTGTATTTCTTATATTTATTTCCACAGGAATTAAATTTATATAAGTTTGAAAAATAAATCTGTAAGTTTAATTTATAATGATTTTTTTTCTTAGTAAGGGTCTCGATTAAATTTTGGCACAGGGCCCCCAAAATCTCGGGACTAGCCCTAAATATCGTTGTGGTTATGAGTGGGCCAGTGGTCTATCCCTCTGAATATCTAACAATACAGAGTCACAACTAATTGATTCTAATCATTTCATGTACATGCATGCCTGCATGGGATTCCAGGAGTTTTCACGTTAACTTGGTTGTGAAGAGAAACGGACAATATGTATTAATTAGTCACAAATAAATTCTAAAAACTTCATTTTTATGTATTCACTACAAGAATAAAAGGTACTTTGCCGACGAAAAGGTAGACAACAAAATAAATTTAGTCGGGTAAACATGTTTTGCCGACAAATATTATATTTTCTCGCTTAAGAAGGGACCCTAGGCCGGCTTATAGGTAGATGTCTCAAGACCTTAAAATGGAGAGCAACTTCCATGCGTAGTGCCCCATGCCATGTAAGTCGTTTAACTCGAAAATATATGTCACATTAATCAAGTCATTCTACATGATGTCCCGTAGTATGGCAGGCGCTCATACATGCTTAATATTTATCCATGGAGGAGATCATGAATATTACTTAACGTCCACAAAATTAATATGTTGAAAAAAGGATATTGTGTAGGCTGTAGTGGCCATTACATATTCATATACACGCTAAAAGTAGTATTAACCTACAACTGGTATATATATTGCAACCTATTAGGTGATGAGCCAGTTACACCTAACACCGTAACGCTACCACCCCTTGCTCTTTAGACATGGTAATTAAATTAGATTAAATTTAATTTGCATAATTATGTGTATAAATAGTGCATGTCAGTCTGCCTAAATCACTCAATTGCATTCAGCACATTCAGCACTAGGGTGTTTCTTCTCACATAGCAAGTCAACAATCGGCACCATGTTGAAGTACTTTGTTCTAGCTTTCATTTTGTTTGCTTCTCTAGCTACTGCCAAAGACTATGACTATCTGCAGCTTGTATTGCAATGGCCCTCAGTTACATGCCAGATGAAGCCGCGTTGCGTCTTCCCTGCTGCTCCAAAAACAGGGTTCACATTACACGGAATGTGGCCCGGGAATTTCTCAGCACGTGTACAATGCAATCGTCCTACTCAAGCTACAAATTTTGACTGGAATCTGGTATCTATATTAATTCATGCTTCATTTCCCAAATTTACTTGCAACTTCATTGATTCTTTTTAATGTTATAGCATGACCAAAATCTAAGTAACTTTTTAAATTATAATAATTAGTTGAAAGGAGATCTTCCTTTGCTAAAGGACATGGATACCGCATGGCCTGACGTGCTGCGAAGAAGTGTTGACCACCCAAATACGGGGTTCTGGGCGAGAGAGTACAATAAACATGGCACCTGTGCTAAATTTGCTAGCCAGGATCAATATTTGAGGAGGGCGGTTGATTTGCGGAATGCCAACAACGTTTTGGACATGTTCGCCAAACACCAAATCACTTCGCAACGGAGGTTGTATAATCGAAGTCTTCTTGTG
Organism: Gillenia trifoliata; assembly: GCA_018257905.1. NCBI lineage: Eukaryota > Viridiplantae > Streptophyta > Magnoliopsida > Rosales > Rosaceae > Gillenia > Gillenia trifoliata. The sequence goes on along the minus strand of CM031086.1, from coordinate 4,629,094 downwards.
AGTGCCATAGAAAATGAAATTTCTGATCCGCAAGTTGGAAAACACTTTTCGCCTATGTTTAGGTGCTTCAAATCCAACAATCAGGACTGGCTATGGGAAGTTGCATTCTGCTACGACCCTACTGGAGCAAACAGGATTGATTGTTCTCTTGTTCAAGTTGGAGGGCAACCATGCGGACAGAATATATATTTTTAAGCTCAATAATTATATGGGATATCATCAATCTGTAGTGCTTGGTTTTGGAATAATTATATTGTAATCGCCAAACTTCCTATAATAAATATTAGCTACTAAAATAAAATTAAAGTTTGGAAACTACTGCTATTGCTTAATATTTGTTGATCAAACCTACTGATATTAGCTAATGAGAATTTTTTATTTAAATTGTTGATCAGTAAAACTCAAAGTCGAATAGTTACGTTAGGGATGTCAAAGAGCCAATATATCAGAACAAGAAGTATAATGTCGCCTGTTTAGATGATTGAGAAGCTAAAATTGAAGGATTATTTTCATCTAAACTTGCCATCCCGAAGAAAAAGAAGAAATAGCCATTATTCTCAATACTGCATAGTTTTGTAAACTGGAATTGCACCAAACATCTCAATGTAAAACAGTTGTTGCACTAGTTGAGTGTAGGAAGTGGTGTGGGCCACCATGGAAGCACAAATGGGTGGATATGCTTGACATCCCAACGTTCGCCGAGACTTGGAATCCCTGGAACTAACTCTAATGTTCTTGCACCAAGGCTGCACATGATGACGTGATTATCGTCATCGAAATAAATGATATCCTTGTTATTTGGGTGGAAACCTAGCACAGATTTTCCCATCTTCCTCCCAAAATAGGTTGTGAGTAAAGGATGTTTGGAATTGGAGTGATACAATGTGCATCATGTTGCAACAGCCACTTCAAATAGATCTCTGCTGAGCCACCTCTTCTTCCAACTCCACACACTGAAATTATCAACAATGCTTCTTGGGCACACTTTGTGAGACGCCCTTGGCTTGAACCAAGACACATCTTATCGAATATGTAGTAGGTTCACGAATCTACGGCCCCTCAGCGCCTTCCAGCGGCCCCAAGGTGGGCGGCATTTATCAGCAATAATATCACCATCGGCGGTGGTTGTAGTCTTAGAGAGGATCCAACTCAAAACTAAAGGCGTGGAGTCATCTTCGTAGTCGGCTACATTGTCTGACTTCCCATTGTACGCAGCTGACATTAAAGTAATATCGAAAAATATCTTGCGCATACTACATTACTTAGGCTCTCTCCAATCACCGGAGTCTCGAAGAAGATGTCGACACGGGGTCACAGGAGGCCTTCGCACAACCCTCCACTGTCTCGACATTAATTGGATGATATTATTAGAGCGACAGTGCCACCGCCGTCTATGTCGTCTTTCTTAGGGGAGGAAGAGGATGAGTAAGTGTAGTAGGGTTCACAAATGAACCCTACGGGAATGAGTAATGGACTCGAGGAGGGGGAGGAAGAGCAACCCATTGTTTGGTGTATGGATTGCAGATGTAGTAATCCCGCTGATACTCCCTGAGTGGGCAGCACAAAAGTAAAAATCCACACGCCCCTTCCACAAATAATTTCTCTGCTTAGAAATAAGGGGCAGCCCTTGGGAGTCGGAGTCGGATCCTCCTCCGCAATGCTTCTGCTTGTAATTTCCGACGGCGAGTCCCGGGAAGGTTCCAGTTTCCACAGCCAGAGTGCTGAACATGGGATTTTGCAAATCACGTTGAAGACTTAGAAAATAGCGAACAAATGAGGACTAGAAATGAGTTCACACCAACGCTTGGACACACACTTGCATTGAAGATGAATTTATTGCAAGGAAATCGACTGAGGATTTCAACCAGCAAAAGCTCAGGAGATAATCAATATTATGAACCATGAATTCTGAGATTTCTGTACCTGGTGCAGCTGCTTTGCATCCATTAGCAGGAGGATCACCAGGTTCCATGGCTGGCACAAATTTCACTGCTATGTTATTAGGTTAACAGAGAAACAATTACACTGCTATATATATATATTTAGAGAGAGATATTATATCTATATATATACATTCCAGTTTTCCTGGTCCACAGTTTCTCCTGGTCCATGGACACCCAGGACCAGGAAAACTCGCATGGTCAACAGCCGTTCGATTAGTACGGGGTGGAAAAACAAGGTGGGTTTTTTTTTCTTTTCTTTTACTCTCTTTCTCACACATTTTCTTCTCTCCCCGTATCTGCTTCTCTGCAACTCTGGAGAAATTTGGAAAAGAAATTCCAATCTCACACCAACAGCAATTGCACTCTCACCACCATCTTCGCCACCAAGACCCTTGGCCCCGTCTCATCCTCTTCGGTGCACCATTGGAAGGCGGCGTCTCATCGTTGTTCTGCTTTTGCGGGTTGCTCCAAATTTCTCTGAATCAGAGGAACCGATTTCGACGTTTCTTCTCGGCCAATGGCAACAACAATGTCAGTATTTTTTTGGGTTTTTCTTTCACTTTGTTTGTTCAACAACAATGTCTTATGTCAAGTGGTGTACCCTTTGAATTTGGAGTCGAATCGGACTTGCTCATATTGCCTTTTGATGAAAAATACCAAATTTGGAATTGACCCGGTATTAGTATATGTCTATTGCATTTTCAATTTTGCATGCGTTAAGTATGAACTTGGGAGCGAAAAGGTTTTAGATGTCATAAAAATAATTTTTGAATTTCGGAGCGAATTCATCGTTTAAGCTGAATTTAATTGAATGATTGAGGAAAAACATACATTATTTTTTATGTTAATAAATTCACTCCACAGTCTAGGTTTCTCTTCTTAATATGTTTGTAAGTTTAGAAAATTGTGGATCAACTTTTGAAATCTTAATTCGTCCCCGATGATCACGTGCCTAAGTGTTTAAGTATGACTGATTGATCCAGCTCTAAATTTCGACTGGGTTGGTGGATTCGAATTTGAGGCCAAGTCAAATGAATAAAAATAAATAAAAGGTGACCAATTGGCCATGTTTTGGTCCACAATTGAGAAGAGAAAAGCTTATCGGAGTTCAGCTTCAATGTTATAGAGTGTTTTAGTAGTTAGATTCGATTTTAACAATTACTAGATTTTTTAGTTTCAATCTTACAAATGTATTTTCCGTATCATTTAATGCTACGTAGTATTAAAGAATTTTCCAGCTTACGGTCTAACATTTTAATATTAAACTTAATAGAAGAAAAGTGGGACTTGTGGCCTGATTAAGAGCATTTCCACCTCTTTTGATGGATTTGGCTCCTAGAGAGAGTTGGGGGAGTTACTATTCACATGAATAGTGAACTGCCTTAATAAAGATTAATTCACTCTCCATCCATTATGAATAGTAATAGACGTGTCAGTTACAATTCATATTGATTTATTTTTTTATGTATAATTAAATTATTCAATGAATGAGATTAATTTAGAATAGGCTGTTCCCCTTTAAAAAAAATAAAAAGCCTATAATTGCGTCACGTGTCCACATTTTATTTTTCAATGAAAAAAATGGGAATCTTTTTATTTAAGATAGATTTTTTAAATTTTGATAGATTTTTTTTTTCAAATCACCTTGATGTGAATGATAGATTGTTTTTTTTCAAAATTTTCTAATTTTTTTTAAGATTATTTATTAATTTCAACTACGAAAAAATATAGATCGTTGGATTGAAGTTACTGTTCAAATCGGAAGACTAGAAAAATGCCACATGGCAAAGACCGTTTCATTCCAACTCTTAACCAGATTCCACGCGGCATATCCACATGGCTAACGTCATACTGCCATGACTGAACTTGGGTCTAGAATTGTCATGACTCCAACCATGGTTGCCAATTGCCATCACAATAATGGGTGGAGGGTGTTGGTTTTGGCACCTTGCTATGTCTAAAAACAATGGGTTGAAGTGATGGATTGCTAAATGACCATATCTAATGTTTTATAGGTGAGAACCTGGAAGAAGGAAAGAGGCCAAATTTGTGGAAACAATAAATAATACACAATTAGAGAATTGGTCTTTCAATTTTGATTCAATTAGAGCTTTGATCTCTCAATTTTATTCAATTAGAGCTTTGATCTCTCAACTAAAAATTTATGCGTATTAGTCCAAATGTTCTTAATTTATTAGCAGGGAACACTATGATAGAGTGTAATTGTGTCATTAAAGGACAGGAGTCTCTCCTTGTTTTGTCAACATAGGAAATTTTTTCTATAAAATAAGGTGAGCAAAAACGGACACATGAATTTTTGGGAGCAATTAAAATACTAGCGTACCAATGAAAAAGTCAACCAATAACTAATATAAATGTTATTAAAATTTAATAGTATTACATGAGAGTTGCATTACAACATTGATATTAGCAACGCCATGTGACAGTGTACCAAGAATTTTTTTTCAAACTACAACTAACTATATTCTGGACCAAATTGCAATTGCGTGTAATTAATTATGGTATATTGTAAACCAAGAAAAGCTTACCGTTCCTGTTGTGGTGAGACCACTGTGTTGCCCAAAGTCGTGTATACTACTAGAAAACGCAGAGGGATCACTAGTACAATCTGAATATTATTTCCAACTACAAACAGAACATTTCTGCACATTTGCAAAACAATCCCCAGCTTGAAAGCAGGTGGTTTACGTATAACACAAGAACCGAAGAAATATTGTTTGACCCAATTAAAATGTCCAATTGTTACAAAATTGTACTGCAAAGTCATCTAGATTGTCTTTGCAACTTGAGGTAGTGATTTAAGAAGCGACGCTGACGGCCTACGCAAGGTGTGATTGAGAAGGATCATTAGTGTCAAGAGAGTCAAAGCCCCGGCTTGATGCGCTGTGCCAAGCTCCACAGGCACATAGGACAGCAGTGTAGATATCCCCAAAGTAACCTGCAACACGAAAGCGTAATTGTACAAGGCAACGTAAACCAACATCATCATACTAATGAAATCATTCGAAGGAGAACTATGTTCTGATATAAAGGGAGGACAAAAAATGAAAGGAGAGTTGGACACTATTTATACCTGAAGGCCAGCCATGCCAACAGCACTTCCAATCAAAGATCGAACTGCAGGATGCATGTCAAACTTCCTTGTTGACCACCACAAAGCACCGATTGAAAACAAAGTTGCAGTTGCAAGGATGCGATGGTCAAGCTACAATCAGGGAAGAAAAACAAGTTAGTCATAACAATCCTTGATGCTTGAAATTTCAAAGAAGTTAGAGAACAGATATAGATGGAGCTACGTATTATGAAATGCCGATAATTTCACAAAGCATAGTCACCTAAAGAAAATGGTTTTCATTAAAAATTTACAAGAAATCACAATATAAGCTCACAGGAGATAGAAAAGTTCATTTAGCGGAATCACATTGGCTTTTAAAAACAATGAATTTCCTGTATGAATGATAACAGAATCACATTTATTTTACTCTTAAAAGAGCAGAGGCTAGTTTTTCATGAAGGAAAAACTCAAAATAAGGCCTCTATCCAATTGTTAGATTTTTATATTTTTGTAATGCTTTAATTTTCCTCGTCATCATAAAAGCAACATTGGAGCTCACATAAAGAAATATTAAGGTGCAATAAGCCAAAATAAATTATATTCGTTGGCCAGAGAAGATACCTGCACAGTAGATGTATTCTCGAAGAAGTTTCGGATGAGTGGCTTCATTTCAAAAACATCCTCTGGGATCCATGTATCCCCCATCTTTGGAAAAGTATTATAGGCATGCCCCTGCACATAGAAGAATATATATATATGTAATCTCCTACTTTGGAAAGCCACATATCATCCATTTAGTTCACTGTGAAATGCAAGAAGAAGAACAAAATTACATACAGCATCATTCCCGGCAACAAATGCTCCTGAGACAGCAGTTACTCCAACAAGTAAGCTTACAGGGAGAGCAAGTCGCTTCACCTTTGCTGCCCCACGAACCCAAGCCAGCGATTCAGCAGGTGGTTCAGGCATCACAACAGAAAGACCAGTCCATAAAAGGCCACAGTATATAGCAAAGGCTGAAGTAAGATGAGCTGCAAGACGGTAAGGGCTTACTCTTGGCTGAGCATACTCAGTTGGTGGCTCCTGTGAGAGACAAAATTATTTCAAAGATCCATCATTTAAGTATTTGACTACATTTCAATCCAAACGCCCATCAAAAAATTAAATAAAATAAAAACATGTATCTAACCTCTAAACCGCTTTTAACCATCCACCAGCCAATTAAACCCTGCCCAGCACCAAGGGCAAAAAGAGTAGAGAGTCTCGCTCCAAGCTGTAAGGTAATATACCCCTTACGAAGAAAATATGAGAATGGCAAGGCAAACATAATACCCAGAGCCCTTCCCCACATACGATGTGCATATTCCATCCAATAGATAAATTTGAAATCTTCAATACTCATCCCTCGATTTACACTGCAGTCAAGAACCAGGTAACATCATAAGGGTCCAAAAAAACTTCAACCACTGTTCAAAACAACAAAATCAATTATGTAATTAGTCAATCCTACAAATCTGGGTAAACACAAAATACAAAAAGCTAGAGAGACGCATGAACATTAGAATTATCACCAGTAATAAAGTCCTTAAAAGCACATATATTTTGTTTTAACGTCAGCAAGGAAATGATTGCATCTGCACCAACTTAAGTAATTCCGGAAGGCTTTTAATGTGCTTTGACATTTAGAGATAGACCACTATGAGCTACGAGCTATAAAAGGCTTAAAAATTTAAAATGCAAACTAGAAGTAGTGCTTCAAAAATGTACAGTCTTGTTTTCAGTTTACACTAACCGCTTATACTCAGGGGACTGCTTGTACTTCTCAAACTCAAGCAGCCAGTCCTCATCTGAGAGAGGCGGGAGACCCCCAGTAAATTTCCAATCAGTCATCGAAAGACCAGATCGCGTAAGTCGTGTAATACCGCCAAGTATCACCATACTAAAAACCCATGCAGCAGAGCCAAAAAGCCAAATGCCAACCATTTTCTGAGCATGAGGTCCTCCATTTACAAGAAGCTTCAATCCCTCCTTATTTTGAATGCCTACAGAAGCCACAGTGGACATATTCCTTATAGAGGGTCCATAGTTACCCTGAAATGGCATAAGAAATTACCATTTTATTTTGGTGCATTTGTGCATGCATTGATCATGGAAAACAGAGTTACTTCAAAAAAGTGAAATGAAACCATAGAAATTAAAGAATAAAAGCAATGGACTTCAATGACATGCTACGACCGACTTCCATGACTCTGACTTGAATATACTTGGGCAGTCTCATCCTAGTCAATGGCTATTATAGTTTAGGTTTTCCCTCTTCAAATGCTCTGTTTAATATAGTATATACACCATCCCCATTTGCATTCACTACTACCCTAAAAACTGCAATCAAGGCTCATTAATCATAGACAACGTGACATTCTTACGAATTTTCTTGCACAAAATTTCTACCAAATTAACATATACATGTAGGCACTCCAGATTCATTATGTATTACAAATTTTCTTTTTCACTTTATTGAGGCTATAATCATATACTTCAGCTATAAAGCACCTGTGTAGCAATGTAAACATTCAATTATTTTCATGCACATATCGACCATCCATACGAAACATCCTTGACCCAGAAAACACAGACACCCAACACCCATTTTATATTTATCACTTGCCTATTTCAAGATTTAATGATTCCAGTCATAATATTTCCCCGTAGGTTACATTTCCGATATGGGACTCTATTCTCCAACACGCAAAACCAATCTCTAAATCAAGTCATCAACAGATGACAGTTAAATTCTCAATAAAATTCCCACATTTACATAAATCGTAACTTTCTTTTCTTTCGAATTTACTTGCAGAAAAAGAATTTAACAAAAACGAAACAAGGAGAGAAAGGCACCTTGGGCAAAGATCGAAAGCCATCCAAGCATTTCCTTGTGACTCCCGTTGAGAGTAATCTGAAGGACTCCTCGTTCAGAACCCTAGACGGCGTCGTTCCTCTGAGGCTGTACAGAGCCTTGCCATTGTTCTTCAAAAACAACCCCACCACTCGGCTCCGAAACATTTTTCTCTCAACTCTCTTAAGCCCGAAACTGAGAGGAGGAAGTTCAAGAACAGAAAATCATATGAACATCATACCGGGCACTCGATAATTCGTAAGCCACATCTCAGAAATTAGACATTAATTTAATCCCTAAATTAGAATTTAAGGAATTTAGGAAATCCCTAAACCCTAAACCCTTAGGAAATGAATTACAATTTAGAAAAAAGAGATATTAAATAGGAGATTGAGAGGTCATAGGTTGGGTGGAGCATTGAAATTTGAAGGAGAAGAAGAAGAAGGATTTACAGTTAGAGAGCAGAGCAGAAAGAAGAGAGGAGAGGAAGCTGTAAACGTGGCTACTGGATCCGTGGAGTGGCTGGAGCAATGCAACTCTATTGGAGAAATTTTTCAAAATGTCTCTTATAAAAGCGGCTACTATAAAATTTGTCATAAGATAAAAGGGTAAATTACCGTTTCAACTTTCAAGTTTGTGCGTATTTCGCAACTCATACATCAATTTTAAAACATCTGCAATATCATACATAAATTTGCGCATTTCAATGCGAATATTGAGTACATCCATTATATTTTTCGCAATTCTGGGCCGTTAAATAACGACGCGACAAATGTAGACCCATATCTTGAAAATGATGTAGATGTCAATTTTGAGCACACGCGGAGCAAAGATAAATTACATTTGTTTCTCCCCTGGGTCTTTTCGTGCTCACTTCAATCCATACAATACTTCCAATTTTTTTCTGTTCATACAATGACTATTTCATACCAAGTTCATACGATGGTCTATTTTTCGGTCAGTTCCTCTGTTAACTGCCTACGTGGCCGTAACGAGCCCCACAAAATTTGTGCTATGTGGATAAAAAATAATTTAAAAAATGAATATTCATTATAAAAGAAAATAAATTAAAAATTAAAATTAAAATACTAAAATGAGGCCCACCCTTTCTTTCTTTTTCAGCAACTTTAGAATTAAGGGACCTAAATTGAAGAAAAGATCTAGGCGGGGTTTCTGTTGGAGAGGTAGGTGACGAACTTGTTCTCTGTTAAGCCCATCGGGATCTAGGTCCCTTAATTCTAAAGTTGCTAGAGAAGAAGGAAATGGTGGGCTCTATTTTAATATTTTAACTTTATTTTTTTAAATTCATTTTCTTTTATAATGAATATTCATTTTTTAAATTATTTTTGATCCACATAGCACAAATTTTATGGGGCCCAATACGGCCATGTAGGTAGTTAACAGATGAACTGACGGAAAAATAGACCGTCGTATGAACTTGGTATGACATATGAAGTCGTTGTATGAAATTGAAAAAAATTACAAGATATTGTATGAAGTTGAAATTGGATGAAAAGTTGAGAGGGTAAAATGTAATTTATTCTTTTTTTATCCACATGGCTCAAAATTGACATCCACATCAGCAAAAATGTGAGCCTTACATTTGCCATGTCATCATTTAACAGCCAAATTGACAAAAAATATGACGGATGTATGATATTGCAATAAAATCGTAAGCTTATGTATGATATTATAATATTTTAAAATTAATGTATAAGGTTACAATTGCACTCAAACTTGAGAGTGTAAACTGTAATTTATCCAAAAATATAATTGAAGTTGGATCCAGAGACAAAAGAAAAAGGAATATTATTCCAACAGATACTCTTTACTCCGCTAGGGTTTGGCCAGCCCAATGATAATATAAATAGCCAGCTATGATGATTCCAAACAAATCTCTCTCTTGCTCCACTAAGTTATCACTCTTTGGCCGCCTCTCTTCAACTCTCTCTCGCAAATCGCCATGGCCATCACCTTCTCAGATCTCTACACCGATGCCGGTCTCAAGTCCCTCGACGAGTTCCTCGCCGGCAAATCTTACATCTCCGGGTAACAATTTCTTCTTCGTCTTCTTCATTTATTTTTCTGTATATTTCAATAGATTTTACTTTATTTTTGGTTTTTAGGGTTTTTGGTATAAGTAAATTCCAAAATTGATTAATAATTCACTGCTCATCCCAATCTCAGAGACAAGCTGACTTTGGATGACATCAAGGTGTACGCCGCCGTGTTGGAGAAGCCCGCCGGTTCCTTTGCCAATGTGAGCAAGTGGTACGACGGCGTTTCGTCCCAACTCGCTGCAACCTTCCCCGGCAAGGCTGCCGGAGTGAGAGTCAGTAGCGGCAAAGCTGAGGCTGCTGCTCCTGCTCCTGCTGCCGCCGCTGGAGGCGATGACGATGACGATTTGGACCTTTTTGGAGATGAAACTGAGGAGGACAAGAAGGCTGAGGCGGAGATGGCGGCAGCCAAGAAGGCGTCTACCAAGAAGAAGGAGAGTGGGAAATCCTCTGTTCTTTTGGATGTCAAGCCTTGGGATGATGAGACTGACATGAAGAAGCTCGAGGAGGCTGTTCGGAGTGTCGAGATGGAGGGTCTCTTCTGGGGCGCATCGAAATTGGTTGCCGTTGGTTACGGGATCAAGAAGTTGCAGATCATGCTCACCATTGTCGATGACCTTGTTTCCGTCGATGACCTTATCGAAGAGCAGCTTACTGCTGAGCCCCGCAATGAGTATATCCAGAGCTGTGACATTGTTGCCTTCAACAAAATTTAAGTCTACTATTGCGGTGCACTACTCTTCGTTATCATAATTACTTATTCGACTTGGATTTGGATTTGTGGTAGCAATTTTCGCGAGTCAATCTACTTTTGATCTTTACATGATGATATATGGATTTAATTAGTGTTTCTAGTTGTTGGCCTGTGCTTTTTTGACTTTTGTAATCTTTAAATTTTACAGTTAATGTGGTGGTTTTAACATGAATGCTTAATTGCTATCTAAATTTTTTTTCCTTGGTGAATAATTGCTCTAATTATTTTTACTTTTCAATCGATTGTTTATCCAATCAAGTTGGAAGTTGGACCTCCTCCTTTTTATTTAGTTTCACTCTGCAATAATATTTGCTTGGATGAGTAAATCCATGGTTTAATTACATGGCATTTGTGAGTTGCCTTGGAAAATTATGGGATATATGCATCAGGTTTGATCACTACGGAAATCGTTTCTTTGATCGCTTTGCAAGTCATATGATTGTTAAGGGTGGAAGTACTTGCTGTTACTCCAGGTGTTAAGTTAAACCGGGCCATAGGTCAAGATTAACTAGGATCTGTGGATAATGTATCTTTCGTTCTTTCCCCTCTCTCTCTCTCACATGTGCTTGTTCTTAGGGATTATTCTTGATAGATTTGTTTCTAACATCGTGGTGCTGCCACTCTCTAGATTTCATTCATGTAATGTTAGGATTATTTAACTTTGTTTTTGCGTGCTGTCATACTTTCCCCCGTTGTGTGATGTTTCGTTTTATTACCCTGTTCATAATGTGCCTTCTGATTATGTTCTAGTCAATTGCTGGGTGCTTGTTTTGAATGTGGGGGTGTATGTTTGTTTTCTTACAGACTGTATCTGTCCAGCATTTGCGGAAATTTGTTTTGCGGTACCCGAATGCAATGAGCTTGTATTTTCTGGCATAGTGAGTTTATCATATATCAAAATATTTTAACGAGTTTTCCCTCTTTCCTCTACTTTGTCAGCTTCGTTGTACAAAGTTGAATTGTGATGGGAAGCTGGAAAGTTTACTTATTTTTGGACAAACGATAGTGTTATTGGGTTAAATTGTTAGTGGTTAGGGGAGAGGTGGATTGATGGGGATAGAACCCACCAGGGTGCTTGTTTCGAATTGTGTATATGTTTTTTCACTTTAGTTTGAATCCAAGTCCAGTCTGAGAGGTTGAATCCTCAACATGGTCTATATGTGCAAGAGCGATGTTGAAGAAATAAACCGAACGACACTGGGAAAAGTGATCGATCCTCGTTACATTTCGGTTGCAACACTTCGAACTGGAAACAACCACCGTTTTTACTTTAAAATGCATATGACAGGGCACCTGGTTTTTCACTTAATCGGACTCAAGATCTCAAGTGCGGACGCCTCGTGAATATAAGAAATAGAGTGAAAAATGTCGGCTACCAATATTGAAACATATTTCGGTATTTCTCGAGTCACCTTCAACCTCAATTTTTACCCCTAATTGTTAATCTCTTAATTTGGTGGTAATTATCTTTTAATCAAAAAACAAGCAATTAAATAGTATACAAGGGCAACATTTGTTCTGCACTTCCGTGAGAGAACTCAACTAAATCTTCCCTCTCATCATGTAGAACGGTGAGGCCGCTCGGGTTTTGTAGACCATTGAGGACAAGCTCGAGGTATTTTTACCACACTGCTTAAAGGCAATGCCAAGACCTCTTCTTTAGAGCATTTCCACCCGTTGGTGGAGGGCAAGGGCAAGGGCAAGGGCAAGGGCAACAATTGCCTTCCGTGAACAGTGCTTGCCCTTGTGCAACTCCACCCGTTCGTGGAGGGCAAGGGCAAGGGCAATTTTTTTTTTTTTTTAAATAATTTTTTTTTTGGTTGGCCTTAAATATCCCACCGACAATTTTGACCGACACTTTTCACCGACACACTCCACCGACACCCTCCACCGACACTTTTCACTTAAAAAAAATTTTTTTTTTTTTTTTGGTTGGCCTTAAATATCCCACCGACAGTTTTTTTTTTTTTGGCCAAAAAATCTCACCGACAGTTTCTCTCCACCGACACTTTTCACCTCAAATTTTTCAATAAATACCCTTCAAACCCCCCACAATTTCTCACACCAATCTGTTGCATACTCTATACTCAGCTCAAATCTTACTTCTTTCAAACATGTCTAACTGGAGGAGGTTCGAAGACAATGATGAAGAAGAACAGCAGAGATTACAACGGGAGCGAGAACAACAAGAGCGAGAAGATGAAGAACGAAGAATGCAACATGACCGCTTTCGGAGGCGGAGAAATCAATTAAACAGCAACATGCTTCATGCCGTTGCAGCATTCGAAGCAAGCAACCAACAAGCAAGTGGTTCACGACCCGGTCGTCGACCCAACCTTAATCGAAAGAGGGGAGAACGAGGTGAGAATCTCTTAGAAGATTACTTTATCCCTAATTCTTTATACCCAGAAGGTTTCTTTCAAACAAGATTTAGAATGCGACCACATTTGTTCAACAAGATCATGTTTGCTATTTGCAACCATGATAATTATTTTGTTCAAAAGATTGACGCTGCCAATGTTATGGGTCTTCTTCCTGAGCAAAAAATTACGGCGGCCTTGCGGATGCTTGCTTATGGTCAATCCGCAGACTCGGTTGATGAGATCTGTAGGATGGCAAAGTCCACTGTCCTTGAGGCCCTTGGTAGGTTCTGTTCCGCAATCGAAGAGCTATACACCGCAGAGTACCTTCGTCGACCCACCCCAGCTGACCTCCAAAGGCTTCTTCAGAAAGGGGAGAGACGAGGATTTCCTGGCATGATTGGAAGTATTGACTGTATGCATTGGCAGTGGAAAAATTGCCCAACTGCATGGCATGGAGCTTACGGGAATCGAAAAGGTACGAAGAGTATCATTTTGGAGGCAGTTGCATCATTTGATACATGGATTTGGCATGCATTCTTTGGTGTACCAGGAGCTCAAAATGACCTTAACGTTCTTGGTCAATCCCCTGTTTTCGACGACTTGTTAAGAGGAGAGTCGCCTCAAATTACCTATGAAATCAACGACAGAGTTTACTCAAGAGCGTACTACCTAGCTGACGGAATTTATCCGGCGTGGAATACCTTCGTCAAAACTGCTCCAAATCCACACTCAAAGAAGCAAAAGTATTTTGCATCGATGCAAGAAGGGTATAGGAAGGACGTGGAGAGGTGTTTTGGTATCCTCCAAGCTCGTTGGGGGATTGTTAGAGGAGCTGCTCGCTTGTTTGATGATGGGGCGCTGCGAAGCATTATGATGACATGCATCATCTTACATAATATGATTGTGGAAGATGAGTATGATTATGACATGGAAGAACCCGTGGATGAAGACGATTCAGGAATCGTCCCATGCAATGAGTTTCCTCTCAGAGACAAACTTCTCAAACTTGTGCAGCTCTCCTAAGCTTTGTGGAATCTCACCAGATAACTTGTTGTCAGAAACATCCAAGGAAACAAGATTGACCAAGTTACCTACTTCCATGGGGATGGATTCGGTAAGTTGGTTGCTTGATAGATCCAAAACTTGTGACAAGGATGATAAACTGATGACTTGTTTTGGAATTGGACCGCTAAGATTGTTTTGAGAAAGGACCAAACTACCAGTTTCCTGCATTCTCCGAGAGTTTGCGGTATGCTTCCCTAAGTTGTTTGAGTTGAGAACCAATCTGCCTAATGATGTTAGATTTCTTAGAGAAGATGGGATGGTACCCGACAGTTCATTCACATGTAGAAACAAATCAAACAACTTGTTTAGTTTGCCTATTGACCTTGGTATAGTGCCGGTCAATAGGTTTAACTCTCGAAGGATAGTACCTCCAACTTGATGAGATTTGCAATCCCAATGGGAATGTTTCCGCGTATCTGATTCCCTCCAAAAATCATTTTCCTGAGTTTCTTGTCTGAGAGACTGCTGATAGATTCAGGTAGCAGTCCTCCTCCAAAATTATTGTCATTGATAGCAAACAGTTCTAAATTGGTGCAATTAACTAGAGAAGAGAGGAAATCCAAGTCTACCTCCCCTCCCCATTATTTCCGAGATTGTTAGTATCAAGGTTTAACCAAAACCAGATTCGACAGGCCTGCCAGACTCGGAACTTTTCCAGTAAGCTCATTTTGCGAGATTAAAAACCGTGAAAGGTTTGATGAATTGGAGATGGAAATTGGTATTTGTCCTATGAACTTGTTAAATTGGATATAAAAATTCGAGGTTTGAAATATTTTGGTGGCCTAAGCCGGGAGGAAGAGTTCCATGAAGTTGGTTTTGAAGCATAGAAAATCTAGTAACCGAAGAGAGGTTGTATATGGAGGGAGGGATGGTACCACTCAAATTATTGAAACCCAATCCAAGAACTGTTAAAATTTTCAATTGGCCAAGGCTATCTGAATACCTCCATGCAGATTATTTTGTTGCACGATAGCCACTCGAGAGAAGAAAGATTTCCAAAAGAAGATGGGATTTCCCAACTAGGCTGTTGTCTCCCAAGTTAAGTTTTCCGGAAGCTGGGACAGTGAGCCCATTGCAACTGGAAGTTTGCCGCTGAGAGTGTTACCAAATAAGTCAAGGCTTTGGAGGTTAGGGCAACGTGATATGTTGACTGGAATATCACCACTGAAGGAGTTGTTAGGAAGGCGTAGTGTTTGAAGGCGGAACAAACGACCAATTTCTGAGGGATGGTGTGGCTCAAGCTATTGTTTTGGAGGTTTAATGTCCTGAGGAAGCTCAGGTTTCCAATGTGTGAGATAGCGTAACTGTCAGCCGGCTTGATTGGGAGGTCCATCACCGTGATTCTCTCGTGTCTGTGGCCACAAGCAATGCCCGGCCACTCACAGAAGTGGAGGGATTCGTTCCAGGAGCTAAGGATGCCCATGCCATCACTTGCGATTTCCTCTTTAAAGGCGAGCAACGACAGCCTATCCACCTCATTTCCGGACTAGACGTGCGGAGGGAGGCAGAGGTAAAGAGAAAGAGTAGTTGCATGGAGATGAACCAAATGCTAACAACGATACACGGAAACTCCATTTAGCAAGTAAAATAAAGCTCAAGTTATGGAGAAAAAGGCAGAGTTGTACATGAAAAAAAAAAACCAAAGTGTGTATAATCTGTAAAATTGTTGGAAAAAATTTAGTGTTTGTGGGTTATGACCAGAAGGAATTTTGCTTCAAGTTACGTAATAACTACGCTTTCCTTAATACTTTATTTGCCCTCACTACAAGTGTGCAAAGAGGTCTATGCCAAATAAGCCTCTAGGACACAATGAAGCCTAGCAACTTGCTATTGTCAATCTGCGTCTTGCACTTATGAAAATCAACCCAACACCGAAAGAAGGTTTACAAGAATCTCAAGGATCCTAAAAACCAAATCTGCAGTATTTTAGTTTCTAGGTTTGTATAGAAAAACAACGAGAAAATAATGGAGGCTTTTGTATATGAATACTCAGTGAAGAGATTCATGAATTAAAGAGAGAAAGTGAATTTTTAGTTATATGGAAATATGTGCATCTATCAACCTCTATTTATAGAGGTTCTCGTGTATGTTAAAAGGTGTAATACCCATTCGAAAGTAACACTTAGAATGATCACAACTATTCGTCGTGATAAATTCACACCGGCGCCTAGTTGTAGGCTTGGAAATTTATATGAATACGAATTGGACAGTGGAGTGTGCCACTACTAGGTGCACCGCTAGTAGATGGTGTAGGTGTGTGTGTTTTGAGATTGCGCTATTTAACTTCTAACCAAAAGATTTCATCAGGTTATTTAACTTCTAACCACAAGATTGGTGCCTTTAAGTGAGAGGCTCAACTTAGGTTCTTTGTTTGCCTTGCTCCTGTTAAGGACTTTAACCGTTATGTAGATATATATAACAAAACCAAGATGGTTGGAATATGGATTGAATATAAACTGCTTATACCCAACAACGCTTAATAAGAAAGACAATAAGCAATAAATAAAGAAAATATAGTTTGCACCAAAGTAAACATATATAAACTCGAATCGGAAGTTTACAGTCAGCAAATACAAGAAGTAAATAAAGTCAGAAATATCAACCAAAGTATTTGGCCGGACGCATATAAAGTGCCATCGGATTGAGACAAGGCTACCGGATTGGCTTCTCTACAAGCTTGTCTCTTGAGAAAAGAGAGTAGCCTAAAGGAGATTCTTTCTCGACTTAAATTGATACCGCGTAGAGAAGTGGCGTAGCTAATTGTAAGATCTGGGGTTTCGTGATCTAAAAGCTTTCTAACACATGTTGTCAAGCTTTGTGAATGGCTGCTAAAGCCCCTGTGTAGGCTTGTGAAAGCTTGTTGTTGGGTTGTATAACCGATGAATGCCACTCTGGCTTCAAGAGAGGGTTTTTCCCTTTCATTGCTTGAAAGGCCGCTTCCTTAGAACATGTATGTTCTCATTTCGGTTGCCTGAAAGTGTCTCTAGCTCTTGCCCTCACACTTCTTATATAGGCAATTGTGAAAGCAAAAGCCACTTGATGCATTCCACCGCCAAGGCTCCACTCGTACAAAAAGCAAGGGATAACATTAATTAATCCATCCACTCGAGAACACACACCTCCGTACTTACAAGAAAAGTGTCATCCTTGCTGCCCAAAATATGTCAACTTGTAGATACCAAAATATTCGCTGCAGTTTCGCCTAATTTTGCTAATAACCCCATCGCAGTCTACATCTCTAGCTTGACCCAAATAAATAAACACGACAAATTTGAAACAGAAACAACAACTCTTTGACAAAGAGTTGCCATATTCTGGACAAAAATGTTAGCCATTCAAATTGATATGCAAATGATCAATGGCCCTTATTTAATTAACAAAATGACACAGCCACTCATTCTTCATATTCCAAACGGTGGCTTGCTGCCAGTTGATTTCTAGAAACCACAAAGTAGCAAATCAATCTAAAGGGTGGCTGCTGCATTTGAATTGCTGCTTGCCATTGAATTCATATTTTAACAGTTACGAAAAGTAACCAACCCACCGTCTCAGGCTCTTTGTTTCTCCCCGTTACGGTACATGTTTTTGAAAAAATCATTCTTACATAATGATGAGAGCCACTTGCAGTGGATGACGAAAATTGAAAAGAAAAAAACAAAACAATTGGATCGAAAGGAGGCAAATGGTCTCTTTTCATTGGTGAATTGTAGTGTAAGAAAGTTGAAGATTCAACTTCTACACTAGTTTATTCTGCCGTAGTTGACGGTCTAACCAGGCAACTTGGTAGTTTTGTTTCCTGTCATCGAGATCGTGTTGTTGGTTGTTCAGTTTACCTTAGAGCATCTTCCAATCTTGGAGATGTATACATCTCTATATACATTCGGGAGATGCAAATGTCAAATTTTGTTCCAAATGCATAGGATTAAAATGAGGAAATACAAATTTTCATTTACAAATGTTGATTTGCTTTGTGTAAATTTTTTGTTTTGTGTTAACTTTTTGATAAATTAATTTCTAGTGTATGTTGATATAATTTTTTTTTCTCCACAATTTGATTAAAAATTTAAAATTCCCATAAGATTGGTTTCATCCTATTTGGACTGTTGGATGAGATTTCATCCCATTTCATCAAATTTTTCCATTTAAACGGTTGATTCAATCAAAAGAGGCCCGCCACTATTTTCGTAAGGTGAGTAATATGTAGTCGCACGTAGTACGCGAATTGGATACTCCAACATTTCCACATGAAACAGCTTCCTTCTCTCCCTTGCTTTTTGGTTGTGGAACCCACCATGATGCAAAATCAGACGCAAATATGCATCTTTACATGCTCTTTCTTTGCATGAATTGAAATTTGGTAACTTATACATCACCAAGACTCGGAGCAATTTTCGGCCATGCGAGATGTAAAACTGCCTATACAACTCTATATAAATCCTAGATCGGAGATCCTCTTACAAGATGGAAAATAATGCTTTGCATATATTCCAATCCTGCCGTTTAGAGCCGTCCGTGTAAGCCTTCCAAGGGAGAGATAATTTTGTCATCAATTCTCCACGTGACAATTGTCTATTGACGAGAAGTACTTTTGAACACGTGACAAACATCTATTTGGACTCTGTGGGTGGCATCCCTAAGGCTATACCTTGGTGTAGAGACTAGTTAAAAGCAAAGCTCATGAAAAATGCGATCAAACCCACTTTTTTTAAGAGTTTTTGTATTAAACTTTTTTAATTGGGTGAAAAGACAAAAATCCAGTCCAACTCAGCCCGCACGTACCATTAAACGGTACGTACCGTTAAAACGAAGCGCATTCACTTCTGGCCCACCGCAAATTAATCCGAACCATTCAATGGGGCCGCATTCATATCAACGCTGGCACGTTACCACTCACATTTTTCCAAAATGTAACATATTACTTAAAACTTAAAATAATATTTCTATTCACACCCACACAAACCTTAATTTTTTTATTAGAACAAAAAATTTCTATGGTTTCATCTTCTCCTCCCAAACTCATACTTTTCTCCACACACTTCAATTAACCTTGAATTTGTCTCATGCATTTATACTACTTAATTTCACAAAATTTTTCGGTGTGGATTTAGAATCAAGTGGTGCATTTGAATGATAATTATAAAATAAGAAAAATTTGCACATAGTATGGTGGAGACTCGGAAAAGCAAGGTTGATTCTACATTAGATGTTGGACAAGGCATGGTGGGTTTGGAAGTGCTTGAAGGTTGTAGAGATTTTTTTTTTTTTGTCGGGATGTGGTGTGTTAGAGTTTAAAGGATAATTTGGGAACAAATGTGGTATACTAAGAAAATGTTTAAATTCTAATTTTTTAGTGGGGTGTAGATAAAAAAAATGTGGTGAACTTAGATAGTCAAGTAATTTAAATAGAAAAACTCAAATTTTAATACATTATGTACTTAGACCGAGATCATCTATCACCATTTGCTGCTCTCTTGATCTCGGAATCTAAGCAGAACATGCAACTCCTTGTTAAGTGAACTGAAATAATTGAATTGTGATTTCTTTAATCACCTATTAGTGAGTTAATTGGAGTTTTTCTGTTTTAGTTTTATACTTAAGAGTTGTTATGAAATTGTCAGCTGGCATTCATCCTACTACCGTTCACACTCTCTGCACTGCAAAGTTAAGGTCGAATTTAGGCTACCGATCTTATCACTCCTATGTTTTGCAATGGAAATCTTCAAGAACTCCCAACGAAGTTCATTCGCGGATCGCGACAATTTTCTGTCCAACGGGCCGGTGGACAAGGAAAGAAAAGGATCTCGACATACATGATGATGATATGTAGGTTCGAAAGAGAGGTCTGAACGGAACAAATTAAAAAAAGAAGGCAACAAGTTTGAACCTGGAAATTTCCCACCTTGTACTTCACTTGCTGATCCGAGTAACCAGTTGAAAAGTAGGAAACTATTATGCCAGTTTTTAAAGCCAGTTTTTAAATTTTTTGTACCAAATTTTACCCTTAGGTAATCAGTAAAGTAATTATTATTATCCCTGCTGTGGCCAATATATTGAAAGGGTGCGGCAAACAATAGCGAAGAGTATAAAGTTAGCGAACTGGTAGCTGCATGTGGAATATGTAGTCTATATTCCACATAATGTGCGTTATTTATAGTAATACAAGTACAAGTACAATAGATTCTAACTTCACGTAACATAATATCCCAATCCATATTTACCTAGGATTTCCACAATCACCTAAAATACCGGATATAAATTATCCACAACACTCCCTTGAGTGTGAAAATACTCAAGTAGATATCGCATAAGATCTTCGTGGATGATAGTTGATGAAGTCGTCTCGTAGGCACAATAGAGAACACTCGAGTCTCATATAGTAACTTCCTGGTGATATAAAAAGAATAAAAACTCTCACAAAACCTGGTTATGGTAAAAACCTACATGAACAAAACCCATAGTCTAGAGAAAAAGGAGTTAATGCAATGTCGATACTTCTTAACATCTTCAAGACGTAGTAAGAAAACACACACACAAGGGTTTGACCAAATTTCCGTATCGTGGTGCCTCAAGCAAAACCTAGTCAGTAACAAAACCCAATGGGAAAAATGATCCCGATTGTAGGGAAAAAGAGTACATTAAGGCCGGGCTGCAGTATACTTCAGATACTCCCCAAAGTTGTGACGAAACTCCCGAGAACTACAAGCGTAGCAAATGAGAAAATTTGCACATACCAAATCCTCGAGCAAGCTTCTTCGGCAATGACTTCGTGAAGAGGTCTAAAGGTTGCTCCTCGGATCGATATGCTTGACTTCAATCTTTTGATGCTCATGTCGATGTGACGTAGACGCAATATGCTCGGGTGTTGGACTCTCTTGGTGTATTAGGTTGCGGTGTCGATACATGCGGCATTGTTCATAGATCGTCGTTGGGACTCAACGAAGAATGAAGAATTACAAAAGTTTCGAATATGCTCCCATGTACACGGGTGGTTTCTGCATGGCGATGAGCTCGAAGACATCGCAACTAAGGTCTATTTGGTCGACTCCTCTAAGATATTTCCTGTTCCCAACGTAAAGATACATAATCCGTTTGGAAACGTGTTCGTGGCGGAATGCACGTATAGTCCGTGCCGCCGTATCCCACAAGGTAGGCATCATTCCGATAAACTGCGGCTGTGGTTAATTCCCGAGATGCGTAGGATGGGGACAAGCCCAAACCGTAGTGTAACGGAAAACGCCTTTAACACCTATTTGGTAGTAGCGCAAGTGCGCAATGTTGTATCTCGACCAAAAGATCAACAACGAATGAGATGCCATGCCCAATGCAATGAGCTAAGTACAATAAAGCGCTAATTGAACTTGGACAGAACTTCAAGTTCCATAACCTTTCAAGGATCTCATTTGCATCTAGCGTATGAAAGGTCAGCCATGGGTGTAGCCTGGTGCTAAACATTCCTTCTCGGGTGTAGTTCAATTGGTGGACCGTAATACCATATGAACTTTGCTCGAAACTGGCCTATACGTAAATGAGTTTTCCCAAGCATCTTCATCTAAATTTCGACTCTTCAAAAAAGTGAGTAAGTGCCTTCTCAAGCTCTTCCGTAGTCTAAGTGAGATTTATGTCATCGACATGTATTGCAAATCCTAGCAAACTCGGGTTTAGTACACGCAGGGGCATAGTTTATTCCATATATCCCTAATCGATCAAAATATTCACTTAGACGAGTATACCACATCCGCCCGATTGTTCCAAACCGTAAAGTGAAATGCCTCAATTCTAATAGAGAGGTTCCCAGGACTAGAACTATTTGAATCGCCTAATAAGTCCTTCAGAACTTCCATGTATATTTCGTATCAAGATCCCTATAGATACGTTATAAACTAATGCACATAAGCTGCATATTCAGTTTTTCGGAAACTACCAAACTAATAAGGTAGTGGAACATTATAACGTCCATTACGGGAGAATAAGTCTCCCCTCGTAATCAATCATGGATGCTGCAGGCTTCCTGCCCCACAAGGCATGCTTTGTATCGCACTATTTCTCATTCTTTCTCATTACGCTTCCCTTACGAAAAACCCACTTGTTGCCAACAGTTTCACATGTGGAAGTGTAGGGACTACGTGCCCAAAAACACTTTACGTTTCGCAAGTGAATCAAGTTCGACCTAGATTGCTTGCTTCCACTTGACCAATTGGTTCCTCTACGCTTGACTTCATCAACGGAACGCAGCCGATATCGTCGTTTTCTCACTTTATTTTGGGTAACTACCATATACGTGAATATCATCGACGATAATCTCATTCCAATTCCATAACTCATCCATGCATGCATAATGGACCAAGACTACGTGTCTCGGGATAATCCTGACATTAATTTCATGAGGTGGAATGGTTGAGATAAATAACGAGGAACTGAGCCCGCTTTCGCACATACTACTCCACTTCTAGGGAGGTGAATCCTTCGAATCAATGATCCGCCGCGCTTCAAGCCGAGAACATATTGATTGGCTAGTCGTCGGCGGTACTCGGGTCGCCTAACAAGGGCAGCTAACCATCCTTCGTGGGCGGCACATCTTTCGAGGATGTCAATTTCGACGCCCTGCTGCACGTCTTATCCTTGCGTGCATGTTTGAATGGGTATATGTGATCTCGTCACTTTTATCTAGATTAGGAAAGCGCCTAGAGCAACACTCCGGAATCTAGAATATGTGGATCAAGATGAGACATAGTGGGTACGGCCCACGATACCCGCGCGTTCTTCGTAACGCTGGACGTTTTATCTCCCCCTAACGGCGGGAAGACTGCCTCATCGAAGTGACAATCCGCAAAATGTTCTTCAGAACGTTGACGTCTTATCTCCCTAACGGCGAGAAGACCTGCCTCATCAAGTGACAACTGCGAAAATGGAGGTAAAGAGATTTTTTCCGGAGTAAACTTTACTCCGGAGCATACTAGATTTTTCGTTAAATAGTATACAAG
Organism: Gillenia trifoliata; assembly: GCA_018257905.1. Taxonomy (NCBI): domain Eukaryota; kingdom Viridiplantae; phylum Streptophyta; class Magnoliopsida; order Rosales; family Rosaceae; genus Gillenia; species Gillenia trifoliata. Next base: position 4,605,962 of record CM031086.1, on the reverse strand, counting down.
GGCAACATTTGTTCTGCACTTCCGTTCCGTGAGAGAACTCAACTAAATCTTCCCTCTCATCATGTAGAACGGTGAGGCCGCTCGGGTTTTGTAGACCATTGAGGACAAGCTCGAGGTATTTTTACCACACTGCTTAAAGGCAATGCCAAGACCTTCTTTAGGCGATGGCTTGTAGTCCTTTTGTTGAATGAGGAAAGCTCAAGACAAGGCCCTCCATGTCCTGTAGGGCAAGAACTAAGCCTTACAGGACAAAATATACACCACATAGGATCACAAATGCTCTCTAGGCACCCTGGTACCAATGAGCACATCCCTTATTAGACACAATTCAGCTACAACATTGCTCATGTCTTTTCGCTCTCTTGGCATCGCTGCAGAACAAGCAACTCCTATTCTTGCAATACCAATCAAGCACTCATCAACTCTTCGCCTTTGATCATCTAGGGCGTGATTCCCCACATTGGCCGTGACATTAGTACTAGTACTGTTGTTGCTTTCTTCTCTCTGAAGAAGCAGCGGATCACATACTTCTTTCACACATCCGGGCAGAGCCATCAGAACAAAGTTGTGTGCAGGTCCAGACCGTCTTTAAACATGTCATCCGTCGGCCTCTTGCCTGTTAACATCTCCAATAGCAAGATTCCGTAGCTATACACATCGCCATATGTTGACACCTCGCTTCCCATGCCGTACTCTATCATTTATTTGCAGGGAAAACACAGTTTTGTTCTTATGTGTAACTTCCAAAAATTAGAAAAAGGGGAAAAATATGAGGAAGATTTACCTGGCGCAGTATAGCCTATGGAGCCTTTTATTGCATTGGAAGTGCTTTCATGCAAAGGAAGCGGGCTAAAAGCATTCGGGAGGTACCTTGCTAAACCAAAATCACCAACACATGCAGTCATGTCGCTGTCCAAGAGAATGTTACTGGTCTTTAAATCACAATGAACAATAGGCATGTGAGAGCGGTTGTGCAAATAATCCAGAGCGCATGCAACATCGATTGCAATGTTTACTCTCTGAATAAGATTCAGATTCTTGTGCGGATTGGTTGGCTCGTCTACTCTTTGAGCTGGAATATGAAGCCATTCGTCTAGGCTTCCATTCGTCATGAACTCATAAACCAGAGCTTTGAAATCATTTCCTTGAAAATCGATACTTGAGCATGCAGTGAGTAGCTTGACAAGATTTCGGTGCCTAATGTTTTTCAAGGCTTCACATTCAGCTACGAAACTTTTAGAAGCTCTTGAAGTTTGAAGATTGAGTACTTTCACTGCAATAATTCTTCCTTCATGTTGATTGAGAATTCCCTTATAGACAGACCCGAAACTACCAGCACCGATCAAATTTCCAGGCGAGAACCCATCTGTTGCTTTAAAGAGACTTCCATATGACAACTGCAAGAGTGAAACCCCCAGTGGTGATCCTGAAGTTGGCTTGTGTAGTCGTTCTTTTCTTGATCGATAAAGAAGCGCAAGTAACAACACTAAGATCAATCCAATAACCCCACAAGCAATTGAGATAAATAATTTCAGCCGAGGAGATAACCCTTGCTTAGGTTGATTGGAAATGCACACTGGCAATCTAAAGCGGGGTATACCTCCACAAAGGCGCGTATTTCCCACGATAGAAAGCGCACTTGTGTTCAAGAAAACTCCTTGCATTGGTACCGCACCTTCAAAAGCATTAAATGATAGATTCAAATTCTGCAAGAACTGGAAACTCTCCAAGTAGTTGGGAATTTTGCCAGACAAGTTGTTGCGAGATAGATCGAAGTTCTCAATCCCTCTCAAAGAACTCAAGGATTCAGGAATCGTCCCATGCAATGAGTTTCCTCTCAGAGACAAACTTGTCAAACTTGTGCAGCTTCCTAAGCTTTGTGGAATCTCACCAGATAACTTGTTATCAGAAACATCCAAGGAAACAAGATTGACCAAGTTACCTACTTCCATGGGGATGGATTCGGTAAGTTGGTTGCTTGATAGATCAAAAACTTGTGACAAGGATGATAAACTGATAACTTGTTTTGGAATTGGACCGCTAAGATTGTTTTGAGAAAGGACCAAAACTACCAGTTTCCTGCATTCTCCGAGAGTTTGCGGTATGCTTCCCTGTAAGTTGTTTGAGTTGAGAACCAATCTGCCTAATGATGTTAGATTTCTTAGAGAAGATGGGATGGTACCCGACAGTTCATTCACATGTAGAAACAAATCAAACAACTTGTTTAGTTTGCCTATTGACCTTGGTATAGTGCCGGTCAATAGGTTTAACTCGAAGGATAGTACCTCGAACTTGATGAGATTTGCAATCCCAAAGGGAATGTTTCCGCGTATCTGATTCCCTCCAAAAATCATTTTCCTGAGCTTTGTCGAGAGACTGCTGATAGATTCAGGTAGCAGTCCTCCAAAATTATTGTCATTGATAGCAAACAGTTCTAAATTGGTGCAATTAACTAGAGAAGAGAGGAAATCCAAGTCACCCTCCTCATTATTTCCGAGATTGTTAGTATCAAGGTTTAACCAAACCAGATTCGACAGGCCTGCCAGACTCGGAACTTTTCCAGTAAGCTCATTTTGCGAGATTAAAAACCGTGAAAGGTTTGATGAATTGGAGATGGAAATTGGTATTTGTCCTATGAACTTGTTAAATTGGATATAAAAAAATTCGAGGTTTGGAAATATTTTGTGGCCTAAGCCGGGAGGAAGAGTTCCATGAAGTTGGTTTTGAAGCATAGAAAATCTAGTAATCGAAGAGAGGTTGTATATGGAGGGAGGGATGGTACCACTCAAATTATTGAAACCCAATCCAAGAACTGTTAAAATTTTCAATTGGCCAAGGCTATTTGGAATACCTCCATGCAGATTATTTTGTTGCACAGATAGCCACTCGAGAGAAGAAAGATTTCCAAAAGAAGATGGGATTTCCCCAACTAGGTTGTTGTCTCCCAAGTTAAGTTTCCGAAGCTGGGACAGTGAGCCTATTGCAACTGGAAGTTTGCCGCTGAGAGTGTTACCAAATAAGTCAAGGCTTTGGAGGTTAGGGCAACGTCATATGTTGACTGGAATATCACCACTGAAGGAGTTGTTAGGAAGGCGTAGTGTTTGAAGGCGGAACAAACGACCAATTTCTGGAGGGATGGTGTGGCTCAAGTTATTGTTTTGGAGGTTTAATGTCCTGAGGAAGCTCAGGTTTCCAATGTGTGGAGATAGCGTACCTGTCAGCCGGCTTGATTGGAGGTCCATCACCGTGACTCTCTCGTGTCTGTGGCCACAAGCAATGCCCGGCCACTCACAGAAGTGGAGGGATTCGTTCCAGGAGCTAAGGATGCCCATGCCATCACTTGCGATTTCCGCTTTAAAGGCGAGCAACGACAGCCTATCCACCTCATTTCCGACTAGACGTGCGGAGGAGGCAGAGGTAAAGAGAAAGAGTAGTTGCATGGAGATGAACCAAATGCTAACAACGATACACGGAAACTCCATTTAGCAAGTAAAATAAAGCTCAAGTTATGGAGAAAAGGCAGAGTTGTACATGAAAAAAAAAACCAAAGTGTGTATAATCTGTAAATTGTTGGAAAAAATTTAGTGTTTGTGGGTTATGACCAGAAGGAATTTTGCTTCAAGTTACGTAATAACTACGCTTTCCTTAATACTTTATTTGCCCTCACTACAAGTGTGCAAAGAGGTCTATGCAAATAAGCCTCTAGGACACAATGAAGCCTAGCAACTTGCTATTGTCAATCTGCGTCTTGCACTTATGAAAATGAACCCAACACCGAAAGAAGGTTTACAAGAATCTCAAGGATCCTAAAAACCAAATCTGCAGTATTTTAGTTTCTAGGTTTTGTATAGAAAAACAACGAGAAAATAATGGAGGCTTTTGTATATGAATACTCAGTGAAGAGATTCATGAATTAAAGAGAGAGTGAATTTTTAGTTATATGGAAATATGCATCTATCAACCTCTATTTATAGAGGTTCTCGTGTATGTTAAAAAGGTGTAATACCCATTCGAAAGTAACACTTAGAATGATCACAACTGTTCGTCGGATAAATTCACACTGGCGCTTAGTTGTAGGCTTGGAAATTTATATGAATACGAATTGGGAGCTTGCGAGCGTGCCACTACTAGGTACCGCTAGTAGATGGTGTAGGTGTGTGTTTTGAGATTGCGCTATTTAACTTCTAACCAAAAGATTGTGTCTTTAAGTGGGAGAGGCTCAACTTAGGTTCTTTGTTTGCCTTGCCTGTTAAGGACTTTAACTGTTATGTAGATATATATAACAAAACCAAGATGGTTGGAATATGGATTGAATATAAACTGGTTATATTCAATTGGAATGCTTTAATAGTAAAGACAATAAGCAGTAAATAAAGAAAATATAGTTTGCACCAAAGTAAACATATATAAACTGAATTGAAAGTTTACAAATAAGTAAATACAGTAAGTAAATAAAGTTGTAAATATCAACCAAAGTATGGTTGGATTGCATATAAGGCCATCGAATTGGAGACAAGGCCATCGGATTGGCTTCTCTACAAGTTTGTCTCTTTGAGAAAAAAGAGAGTAGCCTAAAGGAGATTCTTTCTCAGACTTAAATTGATACCACAGAGAGAAGTGGCAGAGCTAATTGTAAGATCGGGGGTTTCGTGATCTAAAAGCTTTAACACATGTTGTTGAAGCTTTGTGAATGGTTGCTAAAGCCTTGTGTAGGCTTATGAAAGCTTGTTGTTGGGTTGTATAAACTGATGAATGCCACTTCTTGGCTTTCAAGAGAGGGTTTTTCCCTTTGGTTGTTTGAAAGGTTGGCTTTCCTTAGAACATGTATGTTCTGATTTTTGGTTGTTTGAGTGTCTCTAGCTCTTTGCCCTCACAGCTTTTATATAGGCAATTGTGAAAGCAAAGCCACTTGATGCATTCCACCGCCAAGGCTCCACTTGCATAAAGAAGGATAACATTAATTAACTATCCACTTGCAAACACACCTCCAGCCTACAAGAAAAGTGTCATCCTTGCTGCCCAAAATATGTCAACTTGTAGATACCCAAAATATCTTGGTGTAAGTTTGGCCTAATTTTACAATAATCCCACGTAAAGCCATAATTTGGCTTTAGACCCAAATAAGTGGAAACATGACAAATTTGAGTGTAAACAACAACTCTTTGACAAAGAGTTGCCATATTCTGGACAAAATGTTAGCCATTCAAATTGATATGCAAAATGATCAATGGCCCTTATTTAATTAACAAAATGATACAGCCACTCATTTCATATTCCAAACGGTGGCTTGCTGCCAGTTGATTTCTAGAAACCACAAAGTAGCAGCAAATCAATTCAAAGGGTGGCTGCTGCATTTGAATTGCTGCTTGCCATTGAATTCATATTTTAACAGTTACGAAAGTAACCAACCCACCGTCTCAGGCTTTGTTTCTCCCCGTTACGGTACATGTTTTGAAAATCATTCTTACATAAATGATGAGAGCCACTTGCAGTGGATGACGAAAATTGAAAAGAAAAAAACAAAAACAATTGGATCGAAAGAAGGCAATGGCCTCTTTCATTGGTAAATTGTAGTGTAAGAAAGTTGAAGATTCAACTTACACTAGTTTATTCTGCCGTAGTTGACGGTCTAACCAGGCAACTTGGTAGTTTTGTTTTATCATCGAGATCGTGTTGTTGGTTGTTCAGTTTACCTTAGAGCATCTCCAATCTTGGAGATGTATACATCTCTATATACATTCTGGGAGATGCAAATGTCAATTTTGTTCCAATGCATAGGATTAAATGAGGAAATACAAATTTTCATTTACAAATGTTGATTTGCTTTTGTGTAAATTTTTTGTTTTGTGTTAACTTTTTGATAAATTAATTTAGTGTATGTTGATATAATTTTTTTTTTCTCCACAATTTGATTAAAAAATTTAAAATTCCCATAAGATTGGTTTCATCCCATTTGGACTGTTGGATGAGATTTCATCCCATTTCATCAAATTTTTTCCATTTAAACGGTTGGATTCAATCAAAAGAGGCCCGCCACTATTTTCGTAAGGTGAGTAATATGTAGCTGCACGTAGTACGCGAATTGGAGAGATACTCCAACATTTCCACATGAAACAGCTTCCTTCTCTCCCTTGCTTTTTGGTTGTGGAACCCACCATGATGCAAAATCAGATGCAAATATGCATCTTTACATGCCTTTTTCGGTGAATTGCAAAATTTGCAACTTATACATCACCAAGGCTGGAGCAATTTCCGGCCATGTGAGATGTAAAACTGCCTATACAACTCTATATAAATCCCAGATTGGAGATCCTCTTAGAAGATGGAAAATAATGCTTTGCATATATTCCAACTGTCGGTTTAGGAGCCGTCCGTGTAAGCCTTCCAAGGGAGAGATAATTTTGTCATCAATTCTCCACGTGACAATTGTCTATTGGACGAGAAGTACTTTTTGAACACGTGACAAACATCTATTTGGACTGTGGCATCCCTAAGGCTATACCTTGGTTGAGACTAGTTAAAAGCAAAGCCAAGGAAAAATATGATCAACCCAATTTTTTTTAAGAGTTTTTGTATTTAAACTCTACTACTCATCTAAGTTCACCCCACTAATTAATTATTATTTTTTAATTGGGTGAAAAGACAAAATAGAACATATTACTTAAAACTTAAAATAATATTTCTATCTACACCCACACAAACCTTAATTTTTTTATTAGAACAAAAAATTTCTATGGTTTCATCTTCTCCCTCCCAAACTCATACTTTTCTCCACACACTTCAATTAACCTTGAATTTGTCTCATGCATTTATACTACTTAATTTCACAGCTTTTCTGGTGTGGATTTAGAATCAGTGGTGCATTTGAATGATAATTATTATAAAATAAGAAAAAATTTGCACATAGCATGGTGGAGACTGGAAAAGCAAGGTTGATTCTACATTAGATGTTGGACAAGGCATGGTGGGTTTGGCGTTTGGTTAGAGAGGATTTTTTTGTTGGGATGTGGTGTGTTAGAGTTTAAAGGATAATTTGGGAACAAATGTGGTATACTAAGAAAATGTTTAAATTCTAATTTTTTAGTGGGGGTGTAGATAAAAAATAGGGTGAACTTAGATAGTCAGTGGGGCTTAAATAGAAAAACTCAAATTTTAATACATTATGTACTTAGACCGAGATCATCTATCACCATTTGGGTTGCTCTCTCGATCGCGGAATCTAAGCAGGACATGCAACTCCTTGTTATGAACTGAAATAATTGAATTGTGATTTCCTTAATCACCTATTAGTGAGTTAATTGGAGTTTTTCTGTTTTAATTTTATGCTTAAGAGTTGTTATGAAATTGCCAGCTGGCATTCATCCTACTACCGTTCACACTCTCTGCACTGCAAGGTTAATGTCGAATTTAGGCTACCGGAATTTGATCTTATCACTCCTATGTTTTGCAGTGGAAATCTTTAAGCACTCCAACGAAGTTCATTCGTGATCGCGAATAATTAATTTTCTGTCCAACGGGCCGGTGGACAAGGAAAAGAAAAGGACCTCGACATACATGATGATGATGTACGTTCGAAAGAGAGGTCTGAACGGAACAAATTAAAAAAAAGAAGGCAACAAGTTTGAACCTGAAAATTTCCCACCTTGTACTTGAAAAGTAGGAAACTATTATGCTATTTTGTTTCATTAGGCATAATTTGATATAAGTCCATTTTCGTAAAGCCATTTTTTTAATTTTTGAACCAAATTTACACTTAAGTAATCAGTAAAGTAATTATTATTATCCCTTAATTTTAAGATTATCTTTCATTTCCTTTAATTCTGGACTCATTCCCTACAGTTTCTCCTCCTCCTCATTCTTCTTCTTCTTCTTCTTCCGCTCCACCATCCTCTTTCAATTTTCTTTTTTATTCATCTCATGTCTTCCTTTTGTCACCATTTTGTTTTCTTTTTTCTTAATTAGAATTTATTGGATCATCTTATTCTTTTGTTTGGTTTGCTACTTACCTTTTGGTTTTTTACCTCACTCATCATTCTTTTGTTGTGTTTTCTTCGGTTTTTAACTCACTCACTCATCATTTTTTTTAATTTTTTATATTTCTACTTACCTTTTGCTATACCATCATTTCCTTTCTTATGTTCTTTAGCATGCATTCTAATGTTTTTATACCTTTGAAAGAGGTATATAAGAATTTAGTTTCAAAGATATGGTCCTTTGCTTAGTGTGTCATTTTTATACCTTCGAAAGGGGTATTCTAATAATTTTTACAGGTATAATAATTTGATTAAAGTGTCTTGTATGTAGGTATATATAGTAATTTGATAGTTAGATAAGAAAGAGGTATATAAGGATTTTAGTTTTGTACCTTATATTTTTTAAGACTACCTGTTACGTAGGTTGATTTTCTATTTGGTAAAGTACCTCCTAGTTAGGAATTGTATTCTCTAGATTGTAATGTTTTATTTATTTATTTATATATAAGATTTGTTGTATATAAATGCATTTAAAAATTCAAATTTAAGGAGTTTAAATATATTTTATTTTAAGAGGCAAAATGGTCGTAATTAAAAATCAAACGAAATTGGACTCAATATGAAAGCATGTGAAGTTTTTAGACCTGGATCAAAATACCCTGTTTCATTAATCTGTTGGGTGCGAAGAGATATTATTTGTGTCGAGTGTGAACATAAACTTCCTTTGTAATATGAGTTAGGAATTAACTTGGCTCCCCAATATACTTTGTTGTCGATTTATGAAATTTCGTGTGTATGATTAGAACAATTCATATTATAAATCATTATGTAAAGATATCTCTTCAAAAAATCAATAAATATAAGATTGTTTAGTTATCGAATTGTATGAAAACAAATGGTTGGATACGATAAAAACATTACCAACTGTCTATTTATTAACCTTATTTCAAATTGAGTTTTTGCAAAATATATTTACATAATGATTTATAACATAAATGATTCCGTTCATAACCACGAAAGATTCGTAAATTTGTCACAAATTAGTTTGGAGAGTAACAATCTTAAATGAGTTATATCACCTTTCATTAATCTTATCCAAAACATATAAACTCATTACACACTCATGAAACGTAGAGAGGTAGAAAGAGATGAGCTCACAGCTCTTGTCCTTCACACCTCTACACCCCATAACCAACACCATAACGCCACCGCCCCCACCTCAACCAACTCCGTCTCGACTCCGCCTTCCAATCTCAACCCCAAAATCACAAACCTTCCACACCCTTTCCGAACGAACCCACATTCCTTCTCATGTCTACAAGCACCCTGCAGCTATCCTCCTCGAGCTCTGCACTTCCATGGCAGAACTCAACCAAATCATCCCCCTCATCATCAAGAACGGTCTCTACAACGAGCACTTGTTCCAGACCAAGCTCGTCAGCTTGTTCTGCAACTATGGCTTCCCCAATGAGGCCGCTCGGGTTTTCGACACCGTTGAGGACAAACTCGACGTCTTTTACCACACTCTGCTCAAAGGGTATGCCAAGAACTCGTCTTTAGGTGATGCTTTTTCGTTCTTTTGTCGAATGAAGCATGATGGTGTTACACCTGTTGTGTATAACTTTACCTATTTGTTGAAAGTTTGTGGTGATAATGCTGATCTTAGGAGGGGAAAAGAGATTCATGGGGATCTAATAAGTAGTGGGTTTGCCAGGAATTTGTTTGCGATGACCACGGTTGTTAATCTGTATGCGAAATGTAGGCAGGTTGATGAGGCATATAAGATGTTTGATAGAATGCCTGAGAGGGACTTGGTTTCTTGGAACACGATTGTTGCGGGTTATGCGCAAAATGGGTTGGCAAAGATAGCTATGGAGTTGGTTATACGGATGCAGGAGGAAGGCCAGAAGCCTGATCCGATCACGTTGGTTACTCTTTTACCTGCTGTTGCTGATTTTGGGTCTTTGATCATTGGAAAGTCAATTCATGCGTATGTTGTAAGAGCTGGTTTCGAATCGCATGTAAACCTTTCTACTGCTCTTGTAGACATGTATTCAAAATGCGGATCAGTGGGGACTGCTCGGTTGATTTTCAATAGGATGAAGCACAAGACTGTTGTTTCGTGGAATTCCATGATAGACGGGTATGTACAAAATGAGGACGCCAAGGAGGCAATGGAAATTTTCCAGAAGATGTTGGATCAAGGCTTTGAACCAACTAATGTTACTGTAATGGAAGCTTTGCATGCTTGTGCTGATTTGGGAGATCTTGAGCGAGGAATGTTCATACATAAATTATTGGATCAGCTGAAACTCGGATCTGATGTTTCAGTTATGAACTCTTTGATATCCATGTATTCCAAGTGTAAGAGAGTTGATATCGCTGCAAAAATATTTAAGAACTTGCAGGGTAAGACCCTAGTCTCGTGGAATGCCATGATATTAGGTTATGCGCAGAATGGGCGCGTCAGCGAGGCTTTAAGTCTCTTTTGCGAGATGCAATCTCAAAATATGAAACCAGACTCATTTACTATGGTTAGTGTCATCCCTGCTCTCGCAGAGTTATCAGTTACACGACAGGCTAAGTGGATTCATGGACTTGTAATAAGAAAATGTTTTGACAACAACGTTTTTGTGATGACTGCTCTTGTTGACATGTATGCAAAATGTGGAGCTGTCCACACTGCTAGAAAACTTTTTGACATAATGGATGAGCGGCATGTGACGACATGGAACGCTATGATTGATGGATATGGAACAAATGGACTCGGAAAATCTGCTGTAGATCTGTTCAATGGAATGAAAAAAGGAACAATTAAGCCGAATGATATAACGTTCCTATGTGTGATCTCTGCTTGCAGTCACTCGGGTTTAGTGGAAGAGGGTCTACAATACTTTGCAAGCATGAAAGAAGATTATGGCTTGGAGCCTGCAATGGATCACTACGGGGCCATGGTTGATCTCCTTGGTCGAGCTGGCAGGCTATACGAGGCTTGGGATTTTATTCAAAAGATGCCTATGGAGCCTGGTATTACTGTCTTCGGTGCCATGTTGGGGGCTTGCAGAATTCATAAAAATATTGAGCTGGGGGAAAAGGCAGCAGACAAGATATTTGAGTTAAATCCTGCAGATGGCGGGTATCATGTTTTGCTTGCTAACATATATCAAACAGCTTCCTTGTGGGACAAAGTGGCCAAAGTGCGAACGATGATGGACAAGAAAGGGCTCCAGAAAACCCCAGGCTGCAGTTTAGTGGATTTGAAGAATGAGGTTCACACTTTCTATTCCGGAAGCACGAGCCATCCCCAATCCAAAAGAATCTATACTTTTCTGGACACTCTGGGAGATGAGATCAAGGCGGTTGGTTATGTGCCGGACACCAATTCAATCCATGATGTGGAAGCTGATGTTAAGGAGCAGTTGCTGAATAGCCACAGTGAGAAGCTGGCTATTGCATTTGGACTCTTGAATACTACTCCTGGTACAACCATACACATTCGCAAGAATCTACGAGTTTGTGGTGATTGCCATAGTGCAACCAAGTACATTTCGCTTGTAACTGGACGGGAGATCATAGTGCGTGATATGCACCGGTTCCATCATTTCAAGAATGGAACCTGTTCATGTGGCGATTATTGGTGATTAATTTTTGTTCAATTTATATTTTTGGCAGTGCCACTGTTGTGTTGTTTCCGGGGACAGGGACTTATTGACAAGGTTTTGGTTAATTTTCTACAAAAAAAAAAAAAAAAAAAAAAGCCAAGGCTTTAACTACAGAAACACATTGGGAGGTTTGGTGTACGACGGCGTTTAACAGTCACACGAGATGTATATTTCAGTTGCTGCCTTTCTCCTTCAAGAAATGCCGCGAGATTACAAAATTTAGATTATTCTACATTTCATCATTTGTTGATCTCTGTGAAAATTTGATGAAGGGGTAGTATCGGTTAAGATTTATTTGTCTAATATCCAAATTTTCCACATTTGATGAAGGGGTGCGGGTATCCATATCACCATATCCGAAATACGCAACTGAATCATGTACCCGAATTTTCCCCACATTTGTCAAATTCCTGAATTTTCATCCCGGAATCTGCACCTTTCGGGGCGGTTACCAGGGAGTGGATTTAACGGGCTAAATTGTCCTCCCTATCCGGACTCAAGAATTTCTCCTGCTACAGCCTCAGGGGGGCTGCCATAACGTCCAGAATGTAATCAAGAAAACGGCAGCTGCCAACAATCAGTTAAGGAGTGGGGCTGAAATTTGTAGGGGCTTGATGGGAGAAAAACTTACATGGCACGGGTACACTGCCACAGTGACATCTCGTGACAATGAAGATAAAGACGTGTAAGTTTTTTGTCCAAATGTCCTCATTTCATTGGCACGTGACGTCACGCGGCAGTGTACCCATGCCATGTAAATTGTTCTCGCTTGATGGAGTTTGGGGTGTTATATTTTTTTTAGAATTAAGAATTGAACTTTCAGGGAACAAAATGAATAGATAAAGAAAGCAGTAATGTTAAAAATGTTATCACAAAATCATATGTATTGCATTCATCTCATCTCAGATTCTTTGAACACAAAGTACTACATAACTCTAAGACCGTACTTGTTACAATCTACGTAGGCTATTTTGCTTACTTATATTCTGCAATCTCGAAAACTCGGGCAGTTCCGTCAGTAGATACTGAAACAAGAAACTCTTGGTTGGCAGAAACGGACAGAGACTGAATGGTTTCGGTGTGGCCACTGAAGGTTCTAACACAATCCCCAGAGCGACTGTCCCAGACTCGAACCTTCCCATCCCCACAACCTGTTGCTAGGTAGTTTGATTGACCAAGCCATGTCAAGCATGTCACTCCATCCTGCCCACAAGTAAGATTTCTTCCATTAGACAGTTGCAGCAATTTAAAATCTACACTAACACTGGCTGGAAGCAAACACGCTGGTAACAACTCGGAATATTAGAACGGAAAGGTATATATATTACACAAGAAGAAACTCCAACAGACCTCATGTTCGCATGTAGCACGGGCCGACGAAGAAGGCAAATCCCAGATAACAAGCTTCTTATCCATACTTCCTGTTGCAGCCCAAGGGGAGCTGCCATACCCAATTAAATTTATGAGTATAGTGAAAGTATACTACATGCTTTGACTGCAATGCAAAGATATATACAATACACATAGTTTCCTTGTACATGCTTTCATATTTAAGACGAAGACAGGAAACGATGAAGGTGAGAAGGCACAACTCGTAATAGCTTGTTATCAATCCAAAATTGCAGCACTGCTTCATAATTAATAACAGTTCAATCTGAATGTCTGAGAGGCTTGAATGTACCTTGGTGCAAGCCCGATGCATTCGACAGAATCTGAATGTGAAGCCAGGGAATTAACAACCTGTTGATGGGAAAAAGGAATTCTATTTAAAAGCCTGATAATTCTAGACGTGAAACCAAGGAACAAACCAACTAAGCAATCGCAATGTAACAAAACTACATTATACCTTTCCAGTAGTTATGTTGACGATACGGACAGAACCATCTTCAGAACCAGTATAAGCTAGAGTTGAGTCAGAGCTTATTGCCAAACATGTTAATCCAGCAGTATGGTATGGGTGACCTAGAAGACAGAACAAGTCAAAATTTCCAATCAGAGAACAAAGAAATACCATTTTTGCGATAAATTTCAAATAGACAAAACTGCTGGATATCCAAAACAACATCAGTTCAGTCTTTGACTTTCTATTAACGTTACCAACTTTTAGCATGATAATGGCACAACTCAGTAGCATCAGATAAAAAGGAGATATTGAGACCAGTATAAAATGACAGATTTAATCTGCCCAGTTTATGCATTGAAGCTGAAAAACTCAGGACTAGCATGCCCAGGTGCAGAGGAGTTAACTCGTGATAGATAACGAATGATAGATGCTAGCACCATGATAGAAAAGGTACTTTAGGTAAGTTAACTGATTGAACTAAATGAAATGAAAATATAGAATTTACAAGAAATTCATCATAGGTAATCAAATTTGGTGAAAGGATGAAAAGATAGCTTCAGCCCAAGTTTCTGTATTGACTCCTCATAAAAACTCAAATTTCATCCCATAGATTTGTGTATATTGGCTGAAATTTCAGACCTTGTATGTGAATGTCGTTCTTCTCGAATCTATTACAACAAAACATCTGAGTGTCATCCTTATCATTGTTTGATTTTGGGGTTCTCTGCTCTGTCATGTTATGGTTTTGAACCAGTAGCTTCTTAATGAAGTTGAAACATTGCAACATCAATTGGTCACAGGTAAAGTAAGCAAAGAGACCAAGCATATTCATATCTTCCTTGGTGTTTTCAAAAGTTAAAACAATAATACTAGCTCCAAATAATCAGTGGGAGAAAAAAGAATTATCATGATCATTTGGATTCAAGATTTTATACTGCCTTTTTCTGTATTGCTTTTTTGCTCCAAAACTTCAACTAACTTGTAAGAGGAACAACATAGGAAAGTTATATGATAACTTGAACAGATACCTTGTACGACATGAATGTTTTCGCCACTTTTTGGATTCCATATTCTCAAAGTTGCATCAGCAGAACCAGTGCATATTGTTTTACCTTAAGCAAGCAGCAAAAGACATGAAAACATAAATCAATGGTCACAGTTAAAAAAAACATCAAAATGCTTTTTGAATCAGTTTAGATAAATTAAATGCATGATAACAGTTTACAAAAAAGAGAGGAAGGGAGTGAGAGAGAAGCAGACAGATAGAAGCACAACGATGAAGAATAGTTACCATCAGGGGTAAAATCACCACAACTAACGTTACTACCATGGCCCGAAAACATATTAAGATAGGAACCACTGTCAGCATTCCACATCCAGACCGTGCAGTCCTCTGAACCAGCCAGGACCAGATGCCCCCTAGGATGCCACCTGACCCACTGAGAAATCACAGTCCATATTAAATTTCTAATAAAGTAAAGTACAATCACAGTAAAAAATAGAACCTAAAAGTTTTACCTCGATGCCCCCTCCAGGTCCTTCAAGAGTTTTTTTTAGAACTCCGTACGCTACATCCCAAATCTGAATAACTCCATCCAAGCTTCCCGATGCAAGCAACTGCCCATCAGTACTAAATGATAAACTAGAAACAGAATCCTTATGACCTGCAGAGTAGCGTAGATGAAGTTAAACTAACAAAGTGGGCACAAGATCCAATGAGTACATAGTTTGGTACTTTTGAGCTAGGTTTCTAATATAAAATTGGGTTCAGAAAAAAGCACAAGAGCATGTAAAGTATGCAGATATTCTCTCGTACACCTACCTTGGAGCTCAAAAGCATAATCTCCTACTCCAATTCTCCAAAGAAACCCTCTGTCATCTCCACCACCGGTTGCAACAAGAGTAGGATCTGTTGGGCTGCAGACAACTGTGTAAAGCTCACCTGTCCCATAAAGGAAAGGAAAATAGTTGATACCCTAAACCTTCGAGTAATCCAAGAAATAGAATTGCCCGAGCTAAGAGGAAAAGCATCAAGCTAAAGCAAAAGCTAATACAGATTTTATTTCCTAACCAACCCATCCGCAGATAAAATAAACAATAACAGGTCATATAGATTTTATTTCCTAACCCTAACACAAGAAAGCAACTGTCAAATAACTCCATCAAGGGGCAGAATAATCTACAGTTTCAAAATCAATGCAGCTACCGGCTAGAGAGTGAAATAATGTTACCCTTGCATATGAGCTCAGTGATGCCTATAACAATCACCTTAAGAAAATCCCTCCAGCATAGTAAGTTAATAATAATGCAAAAACATAAAACATTTCCGCCTAATGCTCTAACTATTTGCATCCATTGCGGTTGAGTTTCACTTGCTTCATCATTGAACAAATGTAAAACTTTTGCAGGTATAAGGTAATAACTTGGTAGTCAAGTCACTATTGATTATTTCGACTTAATTGACCGTTAATAACACATAATGTCTGTAGCAGGTGAAATGCAGAAAGAAACTAAGCAACTGAAACACTTACCGGTATGGCCGGTGAAGGTGTGCATGGAGTCATCGTCATCCGGCTCATCTGAAACCACCATAAAACATACCAATACCAAAAATCAATGGAATTAACTCAAGAGGAAAAACAAAACAAAGCCCATTTCATACACATTGAATTATTAGTGTCCTGAGACGATATCGGTTCTAGTGAAGTAGCGTACCAACACTTTGATCATCTGCATCAGGAAGATCTGCAATCCACAAATAAATTAACAAAAATTTCACATATTCTTTACATAAAAATATATCAATACATACATCCGCATATATATAGATAGAGAGAGAGAGGGGGGTGAGGACCTTCATCATCAACAGTGGATTCGCGGATTATGTCATCATCATCAAGAAATATCTCCCCCTGATCATCTTCTTCTTCATGAAAATCATGAGCTGGATTGTTCATCTTCTTTTCTAACACACACAGAAGTTAAATTAGGGTTGAATTCTTCTGAAAAATGCCACAGCGGAGGAAGTTGGTGGACTTGGAACTGACCTGTGGTCTGGGCTGGTGGCGGGCGGCGGTGGCGGCGCAGCAAGAGACAGGGAAAGAGAGAGAGACTGAGAGTTGGAGGAGCAAGAGCTGTGCGGCGTTGAAGTGAAAGTAAAGTGATCAGATGTTCCAAAGTCTATTATCTATCTTTCCAACAGCCACTTATATACCGACACGTGCAAATAATTTAAATGGCGGTTCTGGGCAATTTTCAGGTCTGCCATTTTCCTTCTGCTTTTCATTTTTTTTTAGGTTCCGATTTTTGCTGCGTGCTGAAGCAAAACCCCGATTTCAAAATTAGGGTTTTGCGGAGTCATCATCTTCTTACTGCGTGGTTGGTTGCAGAGATGCTGCCAGTGTTGAATATCAAGTGAAATCCGCTCTCTGCAATCATGTCGTGGTCTAGGGTTTGTAAGAGAGCTCTTCCCCTCTCACCATACCTCAACAGCTCACACCATTTCAGTCTCCAGTCCAGGTAAATATTTCCATTGCTTAAAAGGACATGGTTTCCGTATGCCATTTTTCTTCTTCTGCACGCCCCTGTTTATTTCTGTCCCTTGATTCTCGATTGGTTTATTCAATCAATGGCAAGAATTAAACAGGAGTATGCAGAAGCGGAAAAAATAAAAGTGAGGAAATCGCTTCCCGGCTTAAAATTGCGGTTAGAGAAGATAACTTTGTGAATGCCATGTGTCCTTTGTATCAAAGTTTGAATCTTTTGTTGTTGCATTGATATGATGATCCAGATGCATACCCAATTGTACTTTCAATGGAGGTGGTAGTAGTATTAGTGCATATCTGAGGTATTTCAGCCATGATAGTAGGAATATGTGGCGGCGCTTCGAGTTAAGCTCGTTCGACAAGTGTGGTGGTCAGCTCTCACCATTTGCTTCTCAATCTCCGTTGAGAAGAATCCAGAGACCCTATTCTTCTCTAGCTGCCACGCAACGAAAATCGCGCAAGATGCTTTACTACTTGACGGGTTTGGTTTTTGCAATGGTGGCAGCCAGTTATGCAGCTGTTCCTCTCTATAGAAGATTCTGCCAAGCTACAGGGTATGGAGGCACTATCCAACGCCGCGAGGTCTGATTCTTTTCGATTTTTTGGGCTGTAATATTGGTTTCTTTCATTCCGAATTTGTTTGATTTGAACTATGCTTTGCACCTTTGCTTTCTTTAGAGTGTTGAACAGAAGATTGCTCGGCATGCTAAGGATGGCACAGTCACAAATAGGTCCGCATTCTGCTTCTAAAGTGACAGAGCTTGTCCTCTTCTTATGTTTGTGCAATTAGTAAATCCTTAATTTTCATTTTGTGGTTGTTTTTTCCCCGCCTGCAAAGCCTAAAGATTTCATAAATGAATTCTTTCTCGGTCACTACCCTATCCCAATTACACGAGTTTCACTCAATTTCAAAAAAATAATTATGGAAACTTTGTTTCTTATTCTAGAGTCATAAAACGAAATTTAATTAGTGGATTCACCTTCAGAATGATGTTGTTCTCAAAGATGTGTAATTTTATGACTTATATTGAATAAATTTACCAGCGTTTAGATTTCTATATGACACTCTTGCAGGGAGATTGTGGTGCAGTTCAATGCTGATGTGGCTGATGGAATGCAATGGAAGTTTATTCCTACACAAAGAGAGGTTTTTCCTTTCACAATGTATTTATTTATTTGCTACATCCATTATTATTCTTAACTAAATTCTTTCAAAGCAAAGGCTCTCTCTACGATTTTGGTGCTTTACCGTAACATTCTTGCTTTATTTCTGGAAGGTAAGGGTAAAACCTGGAGAAAGTGCACTTGCTTTCTATACCGCTGAAAACCGAAGTTCAACTCCAATAGTTGGTGTCTCAACATATAATGTTACCCCTATGAAGGTACTGCCCGATAATCTTTCTTTTAGTATGAACAGTGCCTCAATGCATTTTAATGGGTTTTAATAAACCTTGATTATCTAGATCTCATGGAAATGAGTTGTTCACTTATTTTTACTTTTGATGTTGATTATCTTGGGAGGTTTGATGTTCTAAGCTTCTTGACTAAATTTAGATGGCACGTTTGGGGTAATTAAGCTGTTGAAATATGCTATCATAAGAGGATACCTGAAGGTTGAAATATGCTGTCATTTTAGGATTTCCTGAAAAAGTTACAACACTTTGTAACCAGAGACAGGTGGTAACACAAAATTGACTGTTGGATGAGCTTGAGATAGCTCTATACAATGCCGTGAAAAAGTTTTAATTTCCTTGGCTTTTGAAATATAGTTTATTATAGTGATGTAATTTCCTGACATAGAGGGTGGTCTGAGGATAGTGAAGGAACAAATAGAAACACCATATGAAATCAATGCCAGCCTAACGAAACATTTGAAAGATGCCTTGACAAATTGTTGCTGTATCAAGTGATAATATGCGTCGATATGGCCTTAGAATTGAAAGCATATTTGTGTGGGGAAAATGACTAGTCATGAGAAACATCTCGTGACATCAAGAGCACTTATGACGAGGCAAGGGATCATGGGTTTGTGCCAGTTTCCATCGTAGATACAATTTATAAAATCATGAGGAAGAAATTAGTTGGGTTGTGCTTGATTCTGGTAGAGGCTAGTGAGAAATCTCCTGGTCCAGATGGTTTTCCTATGACAGTTTTCCAAGAATGTTGGGATGTGGTCTCTTGACGCTTTTCCAGGATTTCTTTTCGGGGTTGTTAACGCTTGTAATAATATGACCTCTATATTTGTTTGATTCCCAAGAAACCCCATCTTAGCAGCCCATCAGCTTGGTTATAAGTTTGTATAAGATTGTGGCAAAGTCGCTGGTACAATGTGATTTAGGAGTCGTCTAGTGTAAACATATGTTCACTTTATTTCGGTTCCAAAATCATGCCTATTGTTTTGGTATTACACTTTTAAATAACCTTTCTAATCTAACAACTTAAAAGCATGCTTCTAGGAGTTTCATGCACTTCACTTTAGAATGTTTGGGTTCTGATAATTGTTCATTTCATCTTCCTGCAAAGTATTGCTTAACTATGCTCTGGATGGTGATAACGTAATGTTTCTTTTTCCCAGGCTGCAGTTTACTTCAATAAAATACAGTGCTTTTGCTTCGAGGAGCAGCGGCTTCTTCCTGGGGAGCAGATTGATATGCCTGTAAGTAGTGTGCTTAAATTACTAGTCGCTTAGAAGCAAACTGTACTGAAAGACGTTACTTTTTGCAGGTGTTCTTTTATATCGACCCTGAGTTCGAAACAGATCCAAGAATGGATGGTATCAATAACATAATTTTGTCCTATACATTTTTCAAGGTTTCAGAGGAATAAAGACGGTTTGCCATTTCAACAACTGTGAAGATGATTCGCATAAAGCTATAGAAACGACCAAACTCGAAATGTCAAGGAAGAATTAGGGCAAAAAGATCATTATATATTGATACCAATATTTGGTGTTTTCTTTTCCATATTTAAATGCAGATCATGTTTCCTCAGTAGGTTTCAATTTATTACATGAAATTTCTTGACATTGACCAACCGAGGACAAGGCTGTTAGGGTTTATTCGTTCATTTGTTTCTTCTCACATTTCAAATATATTCTTAGTTTTATGAGTTATTTGTGCATTATATTTATGTAGAAACTGAATACAGCTACCACCTATACCTGTTAGTTCTCTTTACATCTGCACAACAGCATACACCTGCAGTCGAGGTCCCTAGTCCGATTCCCGCCTCCCCAAGTATTGCATGTATAGTATGCCATTTTTTTAACTGTTGATGAAGAGATGTCTCGTCTCCCTCGTAAAAAGCATCTTTGGTTGCTTAACTTTGGAGGAGTGATGACTGATATCAACCTCTCTACGGCTGACTTACCATGTAGACCTCCTTTTCGTATTCATAAAGCGGAGCTTCCCTTCACTCGCACCTCATCCATGTGCCTGTTGGATGAGACTTTGTATACCACAGAAACGGCATTGCGTTTGGTGGCAACGACGGCCATCCGTCGATGAGACGGAAGAGGAATGGCCTCGCTTGCCCCATTTTTGCATTAGCAAAAGTGCTATAGTAAAGCAGTTCCCAAACTCTTCCGTCCAAAAAAAATAAATTAATGTTTAACATAAACAAAGATTAACAAATTAAACACCAACAAATACAACTAGCTTTTCTCACTTCACCACCCAAATCAACAAAATGCAAGTGAAATCTACAGATTTTAGAGAGGGGAGGGGACGGAATTTTTGGAGGCAATGAACACAATAAATTCATGGCAGAGCTGAATGAGAAAAAAAAAGACGTGAAAAAACTATACCAGCTATTTCAGGTTTACAAGAAACATCAGATAAACGGCGACTGCAATCTCTAACTTCCAAAAGATGCAGCAAACAAGGTGAAAATGACTCTACATCTTGAGGCTAACAAAATACGATACTGAGCCTGCGGATATCTAAAATCTATACATACCCCTCCGGAAACACAAACCAAAGGTGATTTTGTATTTGTAACCCGACAAACACAAGTCTTGTTGTAAGCTTGAGAACTATACACCCAAAGGACCCTAAATTTGGGATTGACAGTTACTTCCACCACCAGAACTGTCTAAACAAGTATATTTTTCTCATCCGAGCATCGTACGTCATGAAGGCTCGCGCTTTGACAGGGTCAGCATTCAAATACTCAAATGCATACATCTGTTTAGCCTCTTCCAAACCATCAATCTCCATCACAGCCTGTAGTAGTTGAGAGGTGTCAATAGAGTATTTGCTTTGCTCCATTGCATCAGCCAAGCGACGAATGCTTGATGCCACAGCCATCATTGCATCTTGCAGGGCTTCTGAGCCACGAGGGCGTTTTGGAACTTGTCTAAGTGGCTGGATCAGAGGGGGGTCTTCACTACCATCTGGCATCTTGGTATACTCTTCTTCAGGTCCACTATATGACTCGGTTCCGTCTGTCTCACTTAGGTCATCTGAGCTTGGAGAAAGAAATGAGGCAGAATCATCTTCACAATTCTTCATCTCGCTTGGATGGCCTCCATCCTTCATCTTAGCCCAGCGACTAGGGACTTGATAGTTTCCACAAACAATTTTGAGTTCATCATACATCTCTATCGGCTTGCCTCGAAATCCTTTTGCATCAGGATGTGCCTATTTATGGAATTAACAATATCACCAATATGCAAACTATAAATAGAAGCATGAAAAATGAAAGAATAAAGAAGAAATCGACTCACTGCAATGTATCTCTTCCAAAGTTCTTGATTGTCACACTCGATCATCTTTGTGGTGGGATTCCACCTGAACCCATCTTGACACAGGATGTCCTTCATTGCCTTATACCTCTTCTTTATGGTCTTAAGACGATTAATGACTTTTTGATTGTTTAAATTCAAGTTGAAACGAGAGTTCACAGCAATACAAGCAGCAGTGTAAGCATGTTCATTAAAGCTCTTGTCAATTTTGTTTCCATGTCTAGCTTGAATAGCAAGGCAATCAATTAAACACTTATCCATACCAAGTGACCATACAACGTTTCTTCCTTTGTGCTTCAAATCCCTTCTCTGTCTATCCAGGTCGTAGTGATCCATCTCTAACTCCTAAAATCAATTGATAACAAATAAATAAATAACCCAATAACTAGTTTGGTGCTATATGAAAGAATATGGTGCACATAAACTTGAAGGTGGGAATAATTATAATGGAAATCCTGAGGAACTCGATTATCAACATGGGAAAAGAAAGAAAAACAATACATAATGGTTTTCGAGATCAACTACTACTTGTAGTTTTTCACCCAGCTTTATAATCTCCTGAACATGATATGAAAATGGACTTCCAACTTCTACAGCATTTTGTAGTATAAGTTATAACAACTATTAATATGTATTTAATGCACAAGAAAAGGACCAAAACATGTACAATATTCAGTCATACATCTGCCAGAGGTCATGATGGTCACTCAAAGGGTTATAGGTTCAGCAAATCGACTCTAGACTGATAACTCTAACTACTTCAAATCCACGTACGGATTACCATTTCCGTGTAGGAGCGACATTAGACTGGAAACGATACTGATCTATGTTCCCTAATCCATTACTTGGGAAATAATTGTGCTATGCACCAAACTTTTACTTCTGAATCACATATATCTCCCACTGTTGAAAGTGTATTTATTAATGACATATGAAACCATACAACTAATAATGAAATTACGCTCAGCATATAATGATGATAACTACTAGTTACCGCTCCTACCCATACTTCTATTAGATTAATCTCAGAGGTAACGATACTTTCACTCGACATCAAAGAAAAAAAAGAGGACAGGGACTATTAACAAATGTGGAAGTGTCACAGGGAGTCATACAAAACGGTTAACTTCATCTAACATCTCGTAGGACAGAAACCAAGCATTTACGTTCATAGACAAAGTAAAAGAGATAGAATGCACTTTTTACAGAACTGAAGATTAAAGATAAAAAACCCGTAAAGAGATTTCTGTTCTTCTTACTATTTATTCAAAACACAGTCCCTTATGTGTTATGCTTCTCGAGATCGCAGAGAAAACAGAGAGGCCAGGGGACAAAAGAATTGAAAATGTACAGATTTTTCAAGCTTCCACAAAATAAACACTCTGCTCAATGTAAAGAAGAAAAGGGAGGAGGAGACCTAAATAATCAACAACTACATTTTACGACGTCTCTAGTCTTTCGTCTACGTCCAGTATAAAATAACAATTGTTCAAACTACACAGACTACATTGAGAAAAGCAACTAAGAGTTTAATTTCATTAGTCTATCGAAATACTGAGCTGGAATTTCAGGCTGTAACTCAAAAATGGTCACAATTGCATGCTTCCATTCCACGAAAACGAAAGTAAAGTGCATATTCGTATGGATTAGGGGTGACTTCAATCTTTTCACAGGCAAAAATAAATTACATATCATGTGAAAGAATTCCAAATTACCTAAACAAGCTCCTAAATGCAAGCAATTAGGATAACAAGCTATACATACGCTCGCATACAGTGATATACTGTATGTATACATACAAAAATACATCTATACAGTTAGAGAGAGAGAGAGAGAGAGAGAGATACCCTAGTCAATGGAGAGAGGAAGTAGCGATCTCTGAAGTGGTGGAGCTCTCTCGCCGGTCAGATTGCCGATTCCCACTGCATCTGATCGCCGGGAGATGCAGAGACGGCGTTATGATGAGGAATGAGGACCGCTACCACACGTCATTTGGGAAATTAGGGTTTTCTGTTTTGTAAATTTTTTTTTTCTCGAGAAAAGTTCGAAAAATTTTCCCGAGTAGTGACACTTTCTCGAAAGCCAAACGCTTACACGAGAAAAGTGCATTTTGGTCCTCCGCTCCCGTACGCAAGAGTCTGTAGATTTGCAGGAAGGACTTATCATGAAGTGCCACGTATACACTAAGCCAAATGTTCCACGAGAGGATTGCTGCAGCAGTGCCAGTGATTTCGTGATTCTACGATATTCGAATTTGAGATTTTTTTTATTTTAGAGTAATAATAATTATGAATCAATATAAATAAAGTTTTTAGTTTGGGAAATCCTCGAGATATCATTTTTTAAATTAATTCTGTAAATTATATGATGTAATAACCTTAAATTGCCACATCATGTAGTTTAAAAAATTTAGTTTAAAAAGTTGATCTCTGTTGTGGCCAATATTTCTGAGGGGGTGCGGCAAGCAAAGGGAAGAGAGAAAGTAGAGAAGGGTTGAGGAATTATACTGTATTGTGATATATATTCCTCATGCCAGGTGCCTTTATTTATAGTGAAATAAGTACAATTACATTAGGAAACAAATCCCATAAATAATGGAATATCCTAATCCATATCTACCTAGGATTTACACAATCACATTTAACACATGTTATATTTTATCTACAACACTCCCCCTTGAGTGTGCAAATACTCAAGTAGATATCGCATCAGATCTTCAAGATGATGATAGTTGATGAAGTCGTCTCGTAGGCACAGTAGAGAACACTTGAGTCTCATATAGGGAACTTGCATATAAAAAGAATAAAAACTCTCACAAAACCTGGCTATGGTAAAACCCAAGACGGGACAAAACCCATAGTCTAGGAGAAAAGTGAGTTAATGCAATGTCGATACTTAACATCTTCAAGACGTAAGTAGTAAGAAAACACACAAGGGTATGACCAGCCCAGAATGGGTGCCTCGTTAAAACCTAGTCAGGCAACAAAAACCCAATGGGAAAAATGATCCTGATCGTAGGGAAAAAGAGTACATTAAGGTCAAGTGAGTATACTTCAGGATACTCCCCCTGAGTTCGACGAAACTCCCCCTGAGAACTACAAGCGTAGCAAATGAGAAAATTTGCACATACCAAATCTTCCAACAAGCTTCTTCGGCAATGACTTCGTGAAGAGGTCGACAAGGTTGTATTCGGATCAGATATGCTTGACTTCAATCTTCTGATGCTCATGCTGATGTAATGTAGACGCAATATGCTTGGTGTTGACTTCTTGGATGTATCATGGTTATGGTCTGGTCGATACATACGACATTGTCTTCATAGATCGTTGTTGGAACTCAACGAAGGATGAAGAATAACAGGTGCTTCGAATATGCTCTCACGTACACGTGTGGCTTCGTGTATGGCGATGAGCTCGAAGACGTCGCAACTAAGGTCTATTTGGTTGACCTCCAAGATATTGCGGTGTTCCTAACGGTGAAGACATAATCCGTTTGGAAACGTGCCTTGTGCGGAACAGATGGATAGTCTGTATCAGCGTATCCCACAAGGTAGGCATCATTCCGATAACCAAGGGGTTGTGGTTAATTCTGAGATGCGCAGGGATAGAATAAGCCCAAATCCGTAGTAACGGAAAAACGTCTTTAACACCTATTTGGTGGTAGCGTGTAGGCGCAATGTTGTATCTTACCAAAAGATCAACAACGAATGAGATGTCATGCATAATGCAATGAGCTAAGTACAATAAAGCGCTAATTGAACTTAGATATAGAACTTCAAGTTCCACAACCTTTTCAAGGATCTCATTTGCATCTAGCGTATGAATGGTCATGGGTGTACTCAAAAGCAACACCTTCTAGGTGTAGTTCGATTGGTGGACCAGAATACCATCTGAACTTTGCTCGAAACTTCGGGTCGAGACATAAATGAGTTTTCCCAAGATCTTTCATCTCAAATTCCGACTTCAGGTGCGAGGCAGTTTTCTCAAGCTCTTCCAGAGTCTAAGTGAGATTTATGTCATCGACATAGACTGCAACTCTTGCAAATTCGGTTTTGTACACGCAGGGGCATAGTTTATTCACATATCCCTAACTGATCAAATATTCACTTAAACGGGTATACCACATCCGCTCGGATTGTTCCAATCCGTAAAGTGAAATGCCTCAATTCAATAGAGAGGGTGTTCTGTGGTCTAAAACTATTTGGATCAGTCTATAAGTCCTTCGGGAACTTCCATGTATATTTTTGTATCAAGATCCCTATAGATACGTTACAACCACGTAAATAAGCTGCATATTCAGTTTTTCGGAAACTACCAAACTGATAAGGTAGTGGAACGTTATAACGTCCATTACGGGGGAAATAAGTCACCTCGTAATCAATCTCAGGGCGTTTGAGAGAAACCTTGCGCCACAAGGCGTGCTTCGTATTGCACTATTTCATTCTTCTCATTTCGATTCCTTACGAAAACCCACTTGTAGCCAACGGGCTTCACATGTGGAAGTGTAGGAACTACAGGCCCAAACACTTTACGTTTCGCAAGTGAATCAAGTTCGACCTGGATTGCTAGTTTCCAGTTTGACCAATCAGTTCTACGTCGACATTCATCAACGGAACACAGTTCGATATCGTCGCTTTTCACTATTTCGGGTAGCTACCATATACGTGAATATCATCGATGATAATCTCATTCCAATTCCATAACTCATCCATGCATGCATAATGGACCAAGACTACAGGTCTCGGGATAATCCGGATTAATTTCATGAGGTGGAATGGTTGAGATAGCGAACGAGAAAGGGATTCATTTTGTGCCATACTTCTCCACTTCTAGGGAGGTGAATCCTTCGAACTGAATGATCTGTCGCGCTTCAGGCCGAGAACAGATTGATTGGCTAGCCGTCGGCGTACCAGGCCGTCCAATAGGGGCGGCCAAACCGTCCTTCAGGGGCAGCACACCCTTCAGGGATGTTGACTCGACGTCCGTTAGGTACGTCTATCCTTGCAGGCATGTTTGCAGCTGGTATATATGATCTCGTCACTGTATCTAGATCAGAGAAAGCGTCTGGAGCAATACTCTAGAATCTAGAATATGGGGATCGAGATGAGACATAGTGGGGACGTCCACGATAATTCGCGTCGTTCTTCAGGAACGTTGACGTTCTTATCTCCCCCTAACGGCGGGAAGACTGTCTCATCGAAGTGACAATCCGCAAAATGGCGGTAAAGAGATTGCGTGCAAGGGCTCTAAAGAGCTAATTCGAAGGAGAATCACAATCGACAAAGATTCACATCCTTCTTTGATGACCCATATTGGTACATTGCGGCGGCGCAATATGGCAGAAGGTGCATACCCAAAAATGCGTAAATACGAAACGTCAGGTTCGTACCCAGTAACCAATTGTAACGCTATAAAGTATCGGGTAGCAATGGGCCTCAGGCGGACCAACATGGCTGCATACAAGATTGCATAGCCCTAGGCAGAAACCGAAAGCTTGGTGCATTCACCAAGGTCCGGGCAATCAATTGATAATGCGCTTTATGATTGCTTCTGCGAGGCTGTTTGGGGGTTGAACATGGGGAATTCAATGTTCAATTTCAAACCCAAAAAACATGCAATACTTATCGAATATTGTTCGATATAAACTCTCCGACATTATCCAGTCTTCTAGACTTTATGGGATAATTAGGGTGGTGAGCCCTTAAGTAAGAATTTGGCCAGGAGTTTAGCAGCAATGTGTATGTGGACAGACATGTGACCATTGTGTCGATATATCAACCAAAAACCATATTTACATGGTCCGCATTTTTGGTTGGAAGAGTCCACATTATTCCCTTTAATCCACTGTGAAAAGAGGGTTATGTAGTAACTTTGCTAGGGATGATGTAAAAATCCAATTTCCCCAACGAGCAGGCTTGGCAAAGTGTGCTTGTAGGCACAAAATCCTTACTTCAGGTAAGGTGATGCATTGTGTAACACATTACATCGTGTTTTGACCTGAATGTCCCAAACGGTCGTGCCAAAGCAAGTAAACTGCTCGAATCACCCGGCTTCAAGCCGGCCTATATGTGGCATGTCCCAGTTGGGAGGTAGCCCATTGGCCCCAAAACATAGCTCCAGGCTTCATATTTTGGAAGGTGATGCAAAGATACTCTACTCTATTTTCTACAGTGGTTTTCATGATCATTGTTCTCTCGAATATCCTTATGATTCAATAACGTTCTTCTGGAACGGAGAATATAAGGCCTCTTAATAGTAATTCAGTACCATTAATACAACGAGGTGCAGTGCCATTGCCCTTAATCAGGTTAGGTAGACCTGAATTCGTTGCTAGAGGGGTGATTTAGGTATGAAGTTAGTGTGCATAGTCGCACGTTCATCCAGACAACTAACTTCCCCACATTTATACCTTATCACATGTTAATTGAATTCGGTCACATGTATAAGAAACATGATTCAATTAACTCATATTCGAGGACAATATCCATAATAATATCCAAAAAATTTAAAGCAAATACCAAAACAATCATCCAAACAAAAAGGAAAAATTGTTCAAAACTTAAACCAAAAAAATAGGGGGGTTTCGGCCAACAGGGCCTTCCATGTCAAAATTTTGCTTTTCCATATGTGTTAGGTGAAGCAAAATTAGTCTCACAAATTGATTACAGGAATGGTACTCCTCAACAACATTGGTAGGGGCACAAATAAGTGCATAGCCAATGATCTATTCCATCAAAAATGGAGGTAGATTTTGCACGGTTGAGGTTCGGGAATACTGTCCCTTATTCTTGAAGTTTTGGGTCTTAGTTGCCAAGGGATCACATGTTTGGTCGTGATGCCACCCCCTTGGTTGACCCTGATTCTACCACTATTCAGTACTCTCTAGCCGAAGAAGGAAGAGTAGATTCGGTAGGCCTCTGTTGAAGCAGAGCCTTAAGTTCGGTACACCTCTGCCGAAACAGAGCAAGACCTTCGGTACATCCCAGCCGAATCACTGGGGTGCCGCTTTCACTGTTGTGCTTTTCAGTGAGCAAAGTGGTAGTATCAGATCCGAGAATTTAGTGAACCTCCATTCTCTAGGGTGCTTCTTCAGGAGCATTTTAGAGGTATGGAAGGACGAGAAAATCTTCTCCAGTCAAAATTCAATCGGATTCTATAAACTTCAGAATTTGTACCTATTCACGGATAGAGTTCAATCATGCCTTAAGTCAGGGCAAGATATGTCTTGCTTCGGGCAAGGTATGTCTTGCTTTTGACAAAGTGTGTCTTGCTTCGGGCAAGGTGTGTCTTGCTTCGGGCAAGATCATCTTTGCATGATTAGAACGATCCGTAGAGTGAGTCAAAGAGCCATGGAATCCTCGTCATTGAGGTACTTCCATTTATAATGCTTCAGGCATAAGTCTTCGGATGAAGATCATGACGGAGGCTTATTTAGCTCTATCCACGTCATTGTTGGCTTCAATGTTTCTCAACTTCTCAGTAGTCAAGTGGAGCTTCACAACTTGTGCCCACATAAAGTAGTTTCTACTAGAAACTTCCATGTTAGTGAAATTGAACTTGTTACGGTTCGGAAATCCACTGGATGGAGGGAACAAGATTGTGGTTGGTTGTTATGGGAAATAAAATCTCCATAATCATAAAAGTTAGAACATTCGGGTTCTAAGACATGGTTTGGTTTAAATTTTCATGAAAACTACGGGTTTCATGGGTATTTAGTTTTTAAGGAAACTTCAGGTTTCATGGCACTTATTCGAAGCTTCGGGTTCGAATTTATGAACTTCAAGTTCATATATACCTGCAATCAAACGCAATATATAGAACAAAAATAATACAAATAATAAATTTGAACATATATTGGAGTGGGTATTGAAATATATAAGTCTACGGGACCTTCGGGGTTTGCAAATAGGACCCAAATAATTTTTGGTGGGTCATAGTTGGAGCTGCAGGCCCAACTTTTATTTTCTGGGCTGCTGGCCAGCAAGAAAATAAACATAATTTTTGGACAAAAAAGGCAGCCCAAACAGGGGCTGGTGGTCCAAAGCCCATATGGGCTGGATGAAGGAAGGAAAGAAAGAAGCCCATCAGGGGCCGAAAAGGACACGGGCTGGAGCAAGCATTCAGGCGTGCTCGGTTTATGGGCTGCTGGCCTTGGATCAGCTGGCCCATACAAGGGCTGCTGGTGTCACAGGTGATGCCGAGAATTGGGCCGAGGGAGCCCAAGCCCAACAGGGGCTGGGTTGGAGGGATTCCCGAGCGTGCACCAGGGATGGGTGCGCCATGGGTGGCTACTGGTGGTTTCAGGCGGTGTCGCCGAGGAAACCAGGAGGCGTCAGAGGCTGGTAAGCCTTGATTTCGTCCCAGGAGTCATGGGCGACGGAGATGGGTGATGTCTTGACGTCAATTGCCCAGAGAAACCCAGTTAGGGTTTGAAGAAACCGATGGGATTTCGACTGGAAATCGCATAAATTCCGGCCAAAAACGTCGGGTTTTTGTTAGGGAACCCACCTGAGATGACTGCAGGTCATCTGGGTTTGTGGGATGAACCCAGAAACCAGTGGATTTTGGCCGTGGGTGGCTGCAGGCCAGTCATGGCTGCTGGTTTCAAAGGTTGAAGATGATGCTAGAAACGGCATCGTTTCGTCCTGGGGTCGGCTCAGCTGGAGCCGTGGCTCGAGGTCGGCTCAGATTGGCCTAGCGGCTTGCTTCAGGCAGGCGGCTCGGCTCAGCTAGGGTTTTTTTTTTTTTTTCTTTATTTTTCAAAAAAACGAAAAAAAAAAATTTCGGTAAAGAATTTCTAGTTTTTTTTTTCAGAAAAACGAAATTTGATGTTTTTTGTAGAAAAGCGAAAAAAAAATAAGAAAAAACCCTTAATTTTTCCTTCGTTCACACGATCATCAATTCACTTAATATATGACAGATATATTAAATGTCGATGCTAACACAATATTTGCAGAAGATCAATAATTCGTTAAACGCAGAAAATTGGGTTATGCATCATGGTGAAGGTTCATGCAATCAGGTCTGACAAAATATCGACAATCGAGACCGTGTTTTAGAAGAACCTGGATTGCTGATGATGATGGTTGAACAATTTGTTTGCAGGATTGCTTTCAACTCCGGATTTCCATCGTCAATGCGTTGAATCTTGTTCAAAATAACAGGGGAAAATTGAATCAATAGCAATATATTAATTCAAAAAATAAATAAATCAAAGTAAAAAACTATTGAAATTAATACTCCCCATGATTGAAGATGGCCAGAACTCCGGTATAATTCTCTTGAGCATAGCGGAAAGAGCGTGCTGATAACGTGTTGTGGCCAATATTTCTGAGGGGGTGCGGCAAGCAAAGGGAAGAGAGAAAGTAGAGAAGGCTTGAGGAATTATACTGTATTGTGATATATATTCCTCATGCCAGGTGCCTTTATTTATAGTGAAATAAGTACAATTACATTAGGAAACAAATCCCATAAATAATGGAATATCCTAATCCATATCTACCTAGGATTTACACAATCACATTTAACACATGTTATATTTTATCTACAACAATCTCTTTATTATCACCTTTTTATTTTATATATTAAAACAGGCAAATAGTGGATTGTCCTTGTGTTAAGGTCTTTCTGTTCAACCCCTCCATTTGGGTTCAATATCGTTAAAAAAAGTCTTTCATGATTTGAGAATCTTATGATGGAGAAAAAAAAAATGAAAAATATGAAATGGAGAAATTTTTTGTGTAATTGAGTCTAACTCTTAGCAAAAGTGAATATTAAATTTGGATAATGCTAGACTGGCGAAAGGAAAATAAGATAAGAGTACTAGGAAAAAGAAAATGTGGCAAAAATATGAAATAGTTGCTAGGGCACTCCTACTCTTTTTCCTACCCACTCTCACCACTAGGCTAACCCAGTGGCTTATTTCAAGTTGTGTTTGATTACTTCATTTTATAATTGTTAATTTTGTCATTTTTATATGGTAGTGCAAAGTTCCTGCTTAGATTTAGATGTTCACCTAAATTAAATTTTACAAGTATGGAATTAGAAATCTAAATGTATTAGGTATGTGATATACTGTAAAAAGAAATAAAATGAACTTGATGGTGGTGTTTGCTCTCTTTTGTTTGAAAAATACTTGTAATTTTGTTTTAAAATGTGCCTTTATAGTTGATATTTATCTTATATGTGAAATATTTTGGAGTAATACGTTTGTTTCTTTTATTTCTTCACACTTCAAGTGTAGAAGAACCTGTTTAAATTCTTCTTTTTTTCCTTCAATAATTAATATGTGAATCATGCCTTAATCTGAGAGTTAAGCTAAACCTGGGATTGAGATTTGACACAAATAAAGATGAAATTATAAAAAATAAAAAATGAAAATGAATTCCATAATTGTTGCAAAAACAATGTGTGCTTTTGATTAAAAAAAATATTATTAAAATAACTTTAACGGTACATCAAAGATGTGTGCAATCAAAATAGAACTCAAACAACCGATATTTTTCAACTGTTTTTGTATAAAAAAAAAACTGCTATATAGAGGTGCATCATATCTATTTATGAAAGCCTAATCAAAATAAACTAGATAATAATAAGGTGGTCTAAAATTATTCAAATTAAGATTGTTGGAAATTAGTTAAAGTAAATTATAACCCTTATGCTTTCAGATAAAAAAAAATTAAAAAGTCAATCAAATGTAGATATATGATTTCATGAGAATGTTTGAATTACTTCAAAATAAATAAATACCCAAATCAATATTTCATTTCTATTGACAGATGCATACGAGTATTTCAAAAGAGAACTTACCTATATTTTCAAGTGTAATAGTGTGAGGTTTTGTGTTTCTTATAGGAGCTCTTGCTTATATAGAGGAGGCATGAAAAATTTGCTTATGGGTTTTTGGATTTATAGAGTTTCATAGTAGATCGCTTTGTTATCCATTTTGAACGGTTCTAGAGCTCAACAGAGTGGAAAAGGATGATTTTGTGCGATAAAAACAAGGATGGAGCAAATAACGCGTGTTGCTTCAATAATGGCATGTACGTAATTTTTCAATGTTCCAAGTGCATGATGTAAACATAGTCTCTGGTTGTGTTCAGTTGACGTTAGCTGAAAGTTGTAAAATGCAAATTGACCTATTTAAACTACATAAATATTTTATCACTTAGAACTACAGTTTAGTGGTAATCCTCCCTACTTGTGAAATCCGACCGTTGGATCGTTGTGAAATTTAACGTGCATGTTGTTTAATGTTTGTTAGATCTATAGAAACTTGTGGAATGGAAATCCGAGGTTTGGATCATCCGGATTGGGATTCTTAGGTTCATGACCCTAGCGAAGTTAACGTTTTGGTCAACCTGCCCATAATCATCCTTGAATGCTATAGTCGATGTGTGCGACTTAAATTGGACAGTTGTTTGACCAGACTCGGTCATTTGATCCTCGGTTGGTCAGAAGAGCATTTTGGTCATGTTTCACTTTTACTTTCTCGTAATGCATGTCAGGATTCCAAAAACCTTGAAACTAGCTTACTTTAAAATAGGGACTTGACAGAGCTTAGTGACCTCATTTCGGTTAGCATGCCGTCCATGGTTGTGTACGTCTTAGTTTGCTTGCAAGTGACACATTACCAAATGATGAACTATCTATATTTTAATTCATCATTCATAGGTCATTCTTGAAAAAATTGTGTGAATAAGATAAAGAGGGTAGGAGAGAAAAAGCACCAGCATCGATGTTTTAGATTATTCATTCTTATGTTATTCTTATGACAATAAGTGTCCACAAACCTGTTTTAGATGTTTATATATTTAAGATTAGATTCTACAATTTGAGTTTTTGAGTTTTTGTTTTTTGTTTTGAAATGGTATTCATCATAAAGTTTTATACTTGACATAGATTTTTCAGGGACATTAATCAATGTGACATGATCACAATTAAAGATGATCTTGAAGCACAACATAATCATCTGGGCCAGACCAGCCCGTATATAAAATTTATTGATACTAAAATTAAATTTGTGATTTTTGTTGTTGTTGTTATTACTATTTTATATTTGCTTTCAATATAATATGTAATTTATCAGTAGTGCATCTCTAGATTGTTGGAACCAACATGAAGAATGCTTTGTCCGTTACTGTCTTCAACCTTACTTCTATGATACATGTGATGGTGTTGTGAGCCATATGGATTAAGGAGGACATAACATTGTCGTTATTAACATAATTAGTTGTTTTCTTTTATAGTATTTTGGGTGTTGTTGTGAACGTTATTGGCCTTGCTTTCTATATGTGGAGCAAAAAGCTAGAATCTCAATTGGAAGTTGAACCTCAACCTTAGCACTTCCAGTAGTCCAACATATTCGTCTAAGCCACAAAAAATAGTCAACTCGCCATAATCATTGATGCAATTGTTATAAATTTAAACTATTTTATCAATCATTATTTATCATAATCACTGTAGTCTTGAAATTTCTCACACTATACATTAGGCATTATATTTATTAGTTGCCTTACAAGGACTGTCACCTCTATAGATTTTTTTTCCCCTTCTCTTTCAACCATGGACTATGGGTGACGAACCCAAAATAACTTCGGAAACAACCACAACACCTTCTTTGATCAAAATCAATGCTACTGCGTAACTCCTCATCAATCTAATGTCGATGAACTTTCCTTCTTGGCATGATCACAATTGAAGATGATCTTGAAGCACAACATAATGATCTGGGCCAGACCAGCCCGTATATAAAATTTATTGATACTAAAATTAAATTTGTGATTCTTTTTGTTGTTGTTATTACTATTTTATATTTGTTTTAAATATAATATGTAATTTCTCAGCAGTGCATATATAACAATGACTAGTTGAACATGCTTGGTATCTTTAGCTATGTATCTTTACATGTACCGCTGTGATATTAATACTTTTAGCTTTGTATCTTTACATATTTTGCTCCAAATAATTGAGAAAGTTAGTTTGAAGTTTTATTATTAATGAAGCTGTTAGACTCAAGTATGCATTGATGAAATGATATATTTTATTGCTCTCATCATATCTGAATTTTAAAATATTTTAAAGCAAATAATTTGAGAATTAAGTGGACAATCAATTTACTTTTGAAAGTAGTGGATGCTAGAGGGGAGGGCTCAAAGGGTTGTGAAAGAATTAAGAAGTTGAGACCTTGGGGAATTGTTGTCATATACCCAATGCTCATGGGTCTCAACTCCATCATAGCGAAGAAAACATTTAATACAGATATGAAGTATAGTGTGCTTTTGTTCTACAAAAACACGTACCACATTCTACACAGTATGCTTCTTTATTTTCAAGTTTGTTGTACTAAGAAGATTTTTTTTTAAGTTAATAATTGCATTGATTGTGAACTGACACGATTTTACTTGATTTAGGAGGTCAATTCATCGCCAAAACAAAACAAATACAAAGTTTGGTACCTTGTCCAATAAAGATGAAATAAATCAAAATTGAGACATTTTCTGCCCAAATGTAGAAGAATGCAAATAAAAATTGCATAAGATTATCAGCCACATAAATATATTTTTCCTGTATTGTGTAGATGATGGCCTGAAAATTAAGATTACCTTCTTTTTTTTTCTTTTTTTTTTTTTACATATATGACAACATATTTACACTAAAGGGTGAGAGAATAAGTTGATATCGAACTCTTCATTCATGAGATTCGAATTTGAGACCTCTTACTTACAAGTGAAAAAGAATACCATTATGCATGTGAGAAGAATTTTTTCATCTTCTTAGGCACATAACTTCACAGCACAATTAGTTGATCCAATGTATTTTAATTCTGCTGATGATAAGGCTAATGATTTTTTTTTTAGCTCCAAAAAATCACATTTTATCACATGTAGAATACATAACCTGATTTGTCTTCTGATCATCAAGATAGCCTACCGAATCATTTTTTGGCTCATTCATAAATTTTAAAGCACACTCACTGAATGCATTAAATATGGTCTTATGTTTGTGAGATAGATCAACAAGCCAACCAAACTTCTATAGATTGTGGCATTGACTTTCTCAATACCATCATCTTTTTACAACTTTTCATTCAAAAGTCATATTTCTTGAACAAGTCTTTGGTGTATTTTTCTTGAGAGAGGAAAATCAATCATCTTTCTTGCTTGCATACC
The DNA here is from genome assembly GCA_018257905.1 of Gillenia trifoliata. Classification (NCBI taxonomy): domain Eukaryota; kingdom Viridiplantae; phylum Streptophyta; class Magnoliopsida; order Rosales; family Rosaceae; genus Gillenia; species Gillenia trifoliata. The sequence goes on along the minus strand of CM031086.1, from coordinate 4,570,025 downwards.
AAGGAAATAACTCATAAGGCACAAGTCAGTCGTATCCACAATAATGCAATTTTTTATTTGTACCTGTTTGGATGCCAAATGTAGTTGATTAGTTAAAACTTAAAATCATAGTTAGTTAATAGTAGTGAATTGTAGCCATGGTTAATGGGTTGTTAGAAAGTGGTTGAATGAGTTAAGAATCGAGCTAATAAGTTACACTTTGTATCTCAACTTATCGGTGGTGAAATTGTATCAGTTTTATTGTTCAATAAAGTTGTTCTTTTTGTAATAAGAGTCACCACCCCCTCCCTCACGCACGATCTGCCCTAAAACATGTATTTAATAACCACTTTGTCTTTCAATTGTGTTTTATGAATTAGGGTATTGTTCTAAATGATTTCTAACTATGTACTTTTTGATTTAGGGTATTGTGATCTTCGATTTAGTGGCAATTCTCTAGATTGTTGGAACCAACATGAAGAATGTCTTGTCCATCAATGTCTTCAACCCTACTTCTATGATACATGTGATGGTGTTGTGAGCCATATAGATTAAGGAGAACATAACATTGTCGTTATTAACATAATTAGTTGTTTTCTTTTATAGTATTTTGAGTGTTGTTGTGATCGTTCTTGGCCTCACTTTCTATTTGTGGAGCAAGAAGCTAGAATCTCAATTTGAAGTTGAACCTCAACCTTAGCACTTCCAGTAGTCCAACATATTTGTCTAAGCTACAAAAGATAGTCAACTTGCCTTGATGCAATTGTTATAACTTTAAACTATTTTATCAATCATTATTTATCATAGTCACTGCAGTCTTGAAATTTCTCATACTATACATTAGGCATTATATTTATTAGTTGTCTTACAAGAAATGTCACCTCTATAGATTTATTTTTTTTTTCCCTTCTCTTTCAACCATGGACTATGGGTGACGAACCCAAAATAACTTCAGAAACAACAACAACACCTTATTTGATCAAAATCAATGCTACTACTTCAATCCTCATCAATCTAATGTCGATGAACTTTCCTTCTTGGCATGATCACAATTGTTACATGATCACAATTGAAGATGATCTTGAAGCACAACATAATGATCTGGGCCAGGCCAGCTTGTATATAAAATTTATTGATACTAAAATTAAATTTGTGATTTTTGTTGTTGTTGTTATTACTATTTTATATTTGCTTTCAATATAATATTTAATTTCTCAGCAGTACATCTCTAGATTGCTGGAACCAACATGAAAAATGCTTTGTCCATCACTGTCTTCAACCCTACTTCTATGATACATGTGATGGTGTTGTGAGCCATATGGATAACATTTTCGTTCTTAACATAATTAGTTGTTTTCTTTTATAGTATTTTGGGTGTTGTTGTGATCGTTATTGGCCTCGCTTTCTACATGTGGAGCAAGAAGCTACAATTTCAATTTGAAGTTGAACCTCAACCTTAGCACTTCCAGTAGTCCAACATATTCGTCTAATCCACAAAAGATAGTCAACTCGCCATACTTATTGATGCAATTGTTATAACATTAAACTATTTTATCAATCATTATTTATCATAATCATTGTAGTCTTGAAATTTCTCACACTATACATTAGACATTAGATTTATTAGTTTCCTTACAAGGACTGTCACCTCTATAGATTTATTATTATTTTTTTCCCTTCTCTTTCAACCATTCACTATGGGTGACGAACCCAAAATAACTTAAGAAACAACCACAACACCTCCTTTGATCAAAATCAATGCTACTGCTTAACTCCTCATCAATCTAATGTCGATGAACTTTCCTTCTTGGCATGATCACAATTGAAGATGATCTTGAAGCACAACATAATGACCTGGGCCAGACCAGCCCGTATATAAAGTTTATTGATACTAAAAATAAATTTGTGATTCTTTTTGTTGTTGTTGTTATTACTATTTTATATTTGTTTTCAATATAATATGTAATTTCTCAGCAGTGAAAATTTTACTCAAGCAAAAAACATATAAGAAAAGTGTTGAAAAAAAAAATAAAAATCAATACTACTGCTCAACTCCTCAACTCCTCAACTCCTCATCAATCTAATGTTGATGAACTTTCCTTCTTGGTGTGCTCAGTACAATTGTGAAGACCTGTGTTTTATACTTTTATTTTGTGATTAAGATGAATAATTGCATAGTTGGAGTATTCTAGAATAGCAAGACGTGGGCTGCATGGGATGACTAGGAAAACAAATAGTTGGAGGTGTCATTTTATTATACTAGTTGTCCATCTTAGGTTGTTAGTCATCCATGTATTTGAACATTTGTTGTTTGCTGCCTATTGAGATAGGTTGGTCTAATCTAATTGCCACACATTTTAGCCAATAGGAAGCTAGTGGTTGCCGTCATAATCAAGTATAAACAGGAGTAGTTCTTATTTTTTTAAAGAGAACCACAACATGCAATGCATGCAAAGTGAGAGGTCAATCGCGTAGAGAAAAGAGAAATAGAAAGAGAAAGAAGGAGATAAGGGTTTGATGTGTGGGGATCGATAGATGGGCTGTCTTGCTGAAGTTTGGATTATCGAAGTGAGTGGTTTATGTAATGTGTTTCAAAATATTCTTATTTTCGGATAACATGAAAATCACAAACTATTGTGGGTTTTACTCTATTTACAAATATCTCTCTATTTTTAAGTCAAGCATGTTGAATTTGGTGAAATGCTTTCGGAGTTATTATATATATGATCAGTGAATTATTTGAGATTGTTCATGGAGCATGAGAACTTTAGTGTTGGGTTATCCGAGGGATAAATGTATGACACACGGGAACATTATGGCAGAATGGTCAATTTAGGGGTCACTTGGTGAGTTGTATATTATGAAGGATAACCAACATGTGAAGGGATGATGTGATATGGCATGATATGTGATAAATGTTGAAATATAATTATACTATTTTCTAAAGAGTGTAAAATAACACACTTGACTGACATATTACATATTCTACTCACTGGGCAACGGTGGTTATTGCTCACCCTTCGCCCTTTTATTTTTACAGAGATGAGTTATCTGGCAAGATAAGGGTTAGACGAGCTGGGGTTGTGTTAATAAAAAAGTGGGAGTTTTATTTATTTATTTTTACTTTTACTCACGCACCGGACGCGGGGTTATTTTTCCTATCGACCACGAGTCTAGGATGTGACAACAATGCTCTTCCTTACGGATATGATCTCATAGATTTTAATTCAAGAACGAAATTTAAACTAGCTAGAGTGAAATTAAAATTTATAAGAAAAGTAAAATTTTGAAATGAAAGAAAAAAAAAAAACTCTTTAATATCCCCTTCTCTCTCACATACAATAACTTTCGCCAAATATACATTAGATTAAAAGGGTTTGTAGGTTAGAGATTAAAATTTTTTCAAATTAATTAACCATGTATGTACATAATAAGTAAGATTATAAACATGCATGCACATATTAAGAGCGGAAGCAACAAAACTAGTTGTAAACACAAACTTCTTTCATGATCTTTGACCTATGTGGTTGATCTACTCATTTGTTTTCAAGATTAAAGAGACGGTTTGATATTCATACCTTTGGAGTGAGGGTTTGGAGCGAGCTTTGAATCCGACGATGATCCTTTGCCAAGCCTTCTCACTATGATCCACTTTATAGCTTCTCCTGTTAGACTCTAAAGTTAGAGCTCTCTAACTTTCGACACCTTCTTTGTAGAGATAAGTGTTTGGTCTAGAATAAGCGTGAGATGTTAGTACACACTTATTCTATAAGGAGAAGGGGACATCATACACCAAGGTGGTGGTGGTGGTGGTGGAGGAGTGTCTGGTTTCTCTCCAAGGAAACTACACTACCTCGCTTTTGGCTTTCTAAGAAGAGTACTAAGAGATGAATCTTCCTTCTCTTTCTTCTTCCTCTACACTTAGAGAAATTCATGCAAGAGAGAGAGCGCGCTAGAGAGCTTTGCATGTAATGGATGAGTTAAAGCTTTGAAGTTGTGAATGACTTTTGGAGAAATGGAAAGAGTTGGCTTCTTAAAGAAGCTCTCACATTTCTCTCAATGGCACCATCATCACATTCCCACATGTGCAATTGGACATCAACTTGTTTTTGAATTTTGAAATAAAATAACAAAATTCAAAACCCACTCACCCTAGGCAAAACCGGTCATAGGGTTCCTTTGGGCCTTTTGGGCATTCTCTCAACTTAAGTCACCAAATAACTTAGTGTGGTCTAAGCGGGCTCGGACCCAATGGGCTCGGATCAACCCGAACTATGTCAAAGCTCAAATTGAACTGTAAACCACTATGATAATTAATTAAATTATTTAATTAATTATTTCATCATTTTCTTTTCCTCTGCAACGTTTCGAAATACTTTTGGGATTGTTCATTGAACGCGAACCCATTAGAATTGATTTAAGTTATGAGGTAGACTTAAAATTCAAAATAGCCCAATGAACCCCTATGACTGTTTTTTTTTTTTTTTTTTGAGAGAAAGAGAGCTTTTCATTAGTATATGCATTGGAGAAAAATAAGCGAGTAGAGAGGAAGAATTTTTTTAGATGGAGAAGTTGAAGCCCAATAAAACTTGAACTTGAGAGTGAAAAATCAATCTTCTCCACCACCACAAAATCGGCCTCCTAATTAAAGGAAGAGTGCACTAGCTCCACTCTTGTTCTTGTTGTAGGTCCATCATTCATCTCAATCCAATTGATGGTGTGGAGACTTCTTGGAATCTAGACAAGGTGGATCAAAGCACTACCTTTTTGGCGGGGAGGAGTTGGTGGAGCGCTACATAGATCTTGAATCACGATCCAAATGCTAGTGTCTAGTGTTTCTATTAATCTCTTAGCTTTTGTTTTTGAAAATCATGTTGGATGCATCAATTATTTAGATCCTTAATCTTTGCTTCCAGTTGCGATACCTAGTTTTGCATGTTGATTTAATTGTTAGATGTTACCATGCATGTTGGATTGAATGTCAAGTTTTGAATTTTTTCATGCTTGAATCTCATATGAGATGGGGTAGAATTCCTTCTTGCAACGCATCGTTCCAAATTTGCGCACTCTTTGCCAAAACTTAAAAATTGTCGACATCAAGAGAAAAAGGAATATGAACTCTTTTGAAATCATCCCAAATGAACTCACCAAAAGAAAAAGGAGCCAATGTCAAAGCCGATGAGTAAGGATAAAAAAGAAGCGTGAAAATCACTTCCCTTTTAAAATACTAACAATTCCTTTGAACCAACTTCTGTACAGTAAACAGCAGTTTACCGTCAAACTTTAATCAAACAGTTATGAATGACCTTGATCAAATTTCCATAACACATTAGCCAACAAAATGTATAGGAAATATCCTTTGGAACAACAAAATTCTCGTTTATAGAACAAAAAACCAGACTCCTATACCTCACTTTGTGTACTGGTGATACCATTCGATTCTAAGCCTGCCTCGAATGCGCTGAGACTCGTTAATTACTCGACTGTCGAAACAAAATTACTTCGATTTTCTTCGTTGTCAGATGATTCTGAGGTTTCTCTCAGTCCTGGTTGGAACTTTAAAGCATTTCAACAAACTGTTCATCCTGCTAAAGAGGAGGAATACAACAGTATTAACTGATATCAGTTATAAAAGAGCAAATAGATTAACTGCAGTTTTATTTTCCTCACTAAGAAAAAGAAGAACTGACCGAGTAAGGGACTGTGCAGGCTCACTTTCTTCTTCCTCTAAGCGATACAAACGGAACATGCCTGCCTTTGATCTCTAACCTACTGAGTACCGAAAGCTCAACCCTTTTCAGTTTCCCAACGGAAAATATGATGCAGTCATCCTGTGTTTGAGCATGATAACCAATTTAAAACAAAAAAGTGAGAGGCTAACTGAGGGAAAATCAAGTGCAAGAGAATATTGGATCAACATTTACAATGTTAATGCTAATAAATGCATGCACAGGTTCATGATGCTTAAACGTCCAAGGTAGTGAGCGAAGTACTTAAAATACACGCTTACTATGGAACCGGAAAATACACGCGGACTCTACTTTTTATCAATTTGAGGGTACATAATATGTTGAACACTTGAATACTTGATTACCTGACTTTACCAGTCTGCTAGTACACGTCCAGCACAGTCAAAACATTTTTCGCACTTGTTTCGTTGTGGAATAAGCTGTTTACTACGCCTATCACAAATGGTTCAGCTGCTTAGCATAAGCTTTTTCTTCCTGCATGACATTACAAGCAGTTAAAGGTTAATAAACATAGTGAAACCAGGAGAAATATACATCATTTGACACGTCGTATACTGCTGAATCCTGCATAGATGTCCGACCTTTTAATTCTTTTTTATTCAATTAAATGTTGGACTAAAATCTAAAGATCCGTAAGGATGTAACATTAGAGAATAAGGGATAAGAGCAGAAGTAAAATGAAGCTCTGTGATCTGGTAAGAAATTTAGATCAGAGAACTATGGATTACTGATTTTCTAATTAGTATGTGTAACTAGTAGAACTGGAAAACAGGTCGTTTTTCCCCTTTCGAGTCGTGTTGGACACGAACACGACCTAAAAAATTAACGGGTGACATGACACGACCCGTTTCACCCAGTAAAAGTTATTAAAAGGATTATCTTTTTATATGCTTCGAAAAGGAGTCTAATAAGAAGCTAAAAACTTAATGCTATCCAAAATAACTACACTTCTTCCTTCTTGGTCCAAGAGGCAAAGAACCACTCTGTTCCATCCCAACCGAACAGTCCCCATCAGAGCCAAAACAACGTGGTAATCACCCCCTTGTTGCCCCCCCCCCCCCCCACACATGCTGAAAATAGCCCAAACGCTTCTAGGGCAAACCCCCACGAACTTTAAACACCACCAAGAAGTTTTCCTAGTACGTAAAATAGTGTGGTCTGGCAGCATTTACCCTAGAACAAAGCTACATGGTTTTTTCAACTGATTCAATTTCCATACTTCATTGTATCAGTAACTTTATAATCAACGACAAATGGGGATAAACATATCAAATTAACATTGACAGTGTTTACAAACATCCTTCCTAAGTTAGAAACAATTACTACGAAACAGAGTACAATATCTAACCGGTTCACAGCTTCATTTCCATGCAAAGCTGCGGCCTTCGCAAGTTGATATATTTTATTGAAATCTTTTTGACCCATAGCCTCTTTATCAAATATGGCATCTGATAAAACAACTGATGATGCTCCTTGAGCAATATACTCCCCAATTGCATCTGTATCAATTAGAAGAACAAAGTATCAAAATAAGTCAGGTCGTCTTGTCACCTCCTACAAACTTATGCTTTTCACATAAAAGAAAAGAGCTACCAGCCAGAGTGCTGGAACTACCGAAATTACATTGATCATCTAGCTGCCAGCACCTTATGTTTCTTTCACATGATATAAACTAAATGTTTTCCGAGTACTAACAGAAAGTGATAGCCGCACTGAAGCTTTAACGGAAACAGGAGAGTCAAATTACCGACCTATCTTTATGCCTTGAGAAGCAACCATTGAGATGTGAGGAAAAGGCTTTTTGATGGCTGATATATATTGTGCGCCACCTAATGCAGAAACAGGATATACCTGCTCACCAAAATAAGACAGTTAAATCCACAAGTCTTGTACGGATCTGAACAAGCATGCATTAGACTTGAACATTATGGAGCAGTGCAATACATAATTAGCCATTGAAAGTTCACTACACTCTACAATTCATTTTTCAACTGAAAAGAAACATTTCGTTCGCTAAGCTCAGTAAAGCTAGTAAAAGATGCTTATAGATGACTTATGACCATGGATGTTCAATTTGGTTTTGTTTTTCTATTAGGGTTCTACCAAAATATTGGTGGACCTCTTTTCCGCTGAGTCTTTGTACCGTGTTTTATGATGATTATTCATTAATATTTGTTTCTCATATTCATACTTTTTCTCTGAGTAGGACTCCAAACTGATAAAGTCTAAGATAAAAAGAAATCATCATGCCATGGTACGGACTAAGGACAGGATAATACAATTAATAACAACTTTTAGGTACAGAGCCTTATTGGTGAGCGGAAAGTCGGTGAAGATGACATATCGTAAACATGTCTGTCTTGATGCTACTTCTATGTGGAAAAAGATGAAGGCAAAGAATCACCTTGATGATCTTGGCACCGGTATTATATGCAGACAATATCTGCAAGTAGCAAATTGATCAGTCTTTTGCAATGTCAATCAGAATATCATGATACGTAAATGCATTTAGATTTTCTGTTATAATGACAAGAGTAGAGATCGAGGAAATAAAAGTAAAAAAAAGTCAAATCGGTTCAACTGAAAATCCATGAAGCTTCAGAGATTACAGGGAATTACAAGTTTAAGTATAAGAAATGGTTATACCTCTGTTGGGGTCATAACACCAGGTATGTATAAGACTTCACTATCTTGAAAATCGTCCACAATATCCTGATGCACATGTTTGAGTTATTAAAAGCAATATGAGATAGATATTTGAGTACCTGAACATGGAATATAACTAATAACAAATCGAAAAATTTACAAGTTACATGAGATGACGATAAGGAAAGCAGAGTGATTGGAGGAGAATGGAGAAAAGTGAAGGAGGCTTTGCTTGTCCAGTTTGTGTATACGTATGCTATGCCAAAAGGAATGGACCCGTCTACAAAGATAAGTTGGTAGTCTCACACAACAATAAGTTACTCCTATATACATCTATACGATAAACTTCTTATAAGCCCTTGCAAGGCTTGTTAAGTCTCCGATGTGGAACATTTATTCCCAAGAACATAGTATATGTGCTCTAATGTGAAGATAAAAGGTTCTTCACTTTTTTATGGTTCGGGTTACCCTCATTCCAAATTAGAAGTCAGATTAGATTAGATGAAGATAAGGGAAGTCGAGAGATACTAGGAAGAGAGAAAAAGAAAAAAATAGAGGGAGGCTTGGCCGAATTCGGGTTGCCTCTCCTCAAACAACAATAACATACTCTATATACTTTAACAAGGCCAAAACAGAATAAATACAGCAAAAATGAAAATGTTAACAGAAATAATAATAAAATACACTTTATAGTTAATTCCTATGAAGTTTAATATTTAGTAAAGAAAAAGCGTACAGAAATTTCTAAATGCTTACCTTCACCATAGCAGGACTCATAAGAAAGTTAGCTCCTGCTAGCATTGCCCTTTTGGCATCCTCGACATTTAGTACAGTTCCTACCTGCAGGCCCTTGACAGCTTTAGAGAAACTAATTTATGATGGTTTCAATTACAGTTTCTATTATGAGATACGTCTTCATCTTTTCGTTTCTGAAAAAAGTACATAATTGGTATTTTGAATGCCTATCAGAAAGTGCGACTGAAATTTGGAAAGAGATATCAAGAGTTTTCCAGTAAATCCAAATTTCCCATCTAGAAAATTTTTGCTACACAAGGCACATTTCAGATAACATCCAAGAAAAGGATTAGCGTATGACTCACCCACATGAACCAATATTTGTTTTAAATACTGCAGACAAGGGAATAAGTGCATAAAAAACTTATAAGTTTTGGAATTTATTGTGTCAAACACCATGACCTAGAGCACACAAGAAAATGAAAATGAAATGTCAAGAAGTCGAGGAGAAAGAAGATGATTACCCCCAGGAATCTTGTAGGATGGTCAAGAACTAGCTGCTGTAGAACCTGTGCAGGAAGGGTGGAAAAAAAAGCATAAGCTTCAAAGCTAAGTGGCAAATCTAATAGGAAACCAGAAAGTTTGAAACTTTAAACAACCTCAAACACACCTGGGGTCGACATCACAATCTCCAGCTGCATATGAAAAGATAATAAACATATTAGCACCCCATCATTGGTGATTACATCGAAAAAAAAAAATACTACTATACTGTAGTCTTATAAATGATGCAAACATGCAGACATTTCTTGTACAAGGGGGTTGTGCTCCCTTGGCGCTTTTTCGGTAAATGTCATACTTACTATCTTGTTAGCAAAAGAAGGAGAAGAGATAGTAAATGCTTTATCTCCCGAGAATAAGAAGACAACCATTATCTATCAACAAGTATATTTAAGCAGCATTAGAAAACTATCGTTACTACTATATAAGATCCGTAACACTGGTCAAAAAAAGGAAAAACAGTAGATATTTCTTCAGACCATATGAAGTTGCGACTCCCAAAAAGCAAGGCACCTTAAGGATTGTAAAGAATTTCAAATACCAACAACCCGGGAGCTTTAATCAATTGATACAAGTACGTGGCAGATATTCCACTGTGGGCTAGTAATATCTTTCAGACATTCGAAACTGATGCAACTGATTCCATTACTACACAAATATGAGAATATTATAAAACTCTAACTCATAGACCACATATTTAGGGGGAGATCTTGGATGGAAACCGGTTTCAACTTCTTCTATGAAATTTAAGGCAAAAAGAGAAAAGTTACGAACAGAGAACTCACAACTGAAATGCCACCATGAAATGCAGCCCTAGCAGCTTCAATTGCGAGTTCTGCACTACAAAAGACGAAAAACAGAGACCAAAAACCTGTTATAAATCATAGGTAATTACAAAAAGTACATGAAGCCTTTGTACCGTGGTATAAAATTCACTCCTTTTCGACTAGAGAAAAGTAAACCAAAAGAAGTCAAACGAATACTATTATCCTTTTAGATGAATAAGAAATATTATTCAAAGTTCAAACACAATGCAGAACAAGCAGCCAAAGGTTTCACAGTATATCTAGTAGCAGGATTCCGTGCGCAAGAAGCATAACAGAAACTCAAAAACAAGCCAATCGCAGGCTAAAACGGAAGCTGCGTACCCCTAAGTCTCACAAAGATTTGACTCTCGGTACTAAATAATACACATTACAAAGAAAAGAAGTCATATGCTGCATAAGTTAACTTATCTGAATTGTCGAAACTTTAAAATCCGATTATATTTGCAAGTGTTTGAATTTCCTGAAAATAGTATTTCTATTTCATTCCTGACTTCAAAAAATCCCATATGAGACCCAGTTAAGCATACATAAAACTAGGCATAGTAACATGTGAATGTGATCCAAATGATTAACTTGTCTGGGGAAACTAGGGAGAAAATCTCATCGAAACCGTATCATAAGCCTTCGTTATTTCGATCTTTTTGGCAAATCATACTGGTTTGGAGTTTATGTGGCAGTTTAAAAGTAGTTGTAGAGAAATTTTGAGCATTATTCTCTTGTTTATGAGGTTCCCAGATGAATCTCTCATAAAATTAAACGCTAATAACATGAAAACAAAAGGCGAAAGAGGAAGTTCGATACGAAAAATACAAAAATACAAAAAATTTAGAGTCAGTCACCTGTTGGCGCGAAGGCAGGCGATGACACCAGAGTTCTCAATCTCCGCCACGGTTTTCTCAATAGAAATTGCACGAGACAAGCAACGAAGGCCGAGGCGGTGTGGTCGCGGCCACCGAGGTGGTGGTGAGATTTGAAGACCAGGAGAAGCCAAAGGCCGTATGATGCTTACACTCGCACTCGAACTCGCCATATCCACTGGCCACTGCTCTCTTCTACTGTGAACAAAAAGGAGTAGATAATTTTGGGCGGGACGGTACAAATAAATAAATAAATAAATGGTAAATGTAAAACGTCTAGAGTTCGAGTATCTGGCCACGTCATACCTCACAAAAGAGCTGTATCCTTTTTTTTTTTTTTTTTAATACAAACTATACTATACACTAATCAACAAACTACACTAATGGAAAAAGAGACGGATTGAACTCGGAACAAAGTGGATTTCGTTATTTAAGAGAGCTACTTGTATATATTTAGAGATAAAAAGAGCTACTTGTGGTTTAAAAAATTATGTCATTGCTATGTGAAAAAAAAAAATTCACAAATAACATAATATTATTAGATTAAACAATTAGATAACGGTAAATTGGATAAGTCAATCTCCAATCTTAGAAGATTTTTTTTAAGTATTCATGAAGTCAACGTATTAAGCGTTTAGAAGTATCTATCGACTTGCATTACAACACGAGCAGTAGCGCCTTCTGTACCGGTTACTTTTGAAAAATTTTACAGAGAGAAAAACCTTCCCTGCAATTTCGGAGACTTTCCTCTCCTGCAAACAAAACAAGTCTCCGTTTTCCTGACCTCAAGACGATCGATTGCCTCACCCTGCCCAACGTAATAACCCTAAATACATGAGATCGACTCTCTCTCTCTCTCTCTCTCTCTCTCTCCGCAATTGATTATTCACTTCTTGACACGCAACGCAATTCAGTGTAGGTTTGGTTTCAATTTCAATTTCTGATTTGCAATTCAAAATTTTGATGTTTGGTTTCGTATGAATGTGTGGTTGCTTTTCAGAGCTGATGGATTCAGATAACGGGAGCGGAGACGGCGATTGGAGGAGTCAATCTCTGCCGTGTTCACGACAAGAAATTGCCAGCAAGATGTAAGTAATTTGCTTATTGAGTTGAGAGATTGTAATTCGGTGATATTCGTTTAGTTACATGAATTCGGTATACTTGCGTGCGCGTTTTCTCAACAAATGTGTTTGAAAGATATGATGGCTAGAAAGACGAGTACTAGTTTTTATTACAAAAATCATAAGTCTTAGTACTGCGCTGCATTTTTCGTTTGCTTACATGAATTCCGTGCGCGTTCATTTGTATTGTTTCGTACATAAAGTGACTGGATTTATCCATCCCGAATCACTTTTGTTGTTAGCAATGTTTTGGGGACGGTCACTAACTTTAATTCGAATGTGTTGCATTTGCATGTAAAGATTCGATACATTGAATACGCATCTTTCCTTATCTGGTCAAGAGGATTTACTAGAACTCATGAAAAGTGCTGCAATATTTGAGGAAAATGTTTATACTTCTGCCACAAGCCAGGTACTCCCGTAAATCTTGGGGGCCTACTTTTTCATGATATAAATCTTGGGGTCCTACTTAGCGTGGATTTTTTTTTTTCAGTGGGATTATCTACAGAAGATTTCTGCAAAGATGTTTACTGTGGAGACCAAGTCTCAGAACACAATATTGGACACGTCTTTACAAGCTAACTCTTCAGGTAATAGAAACTACTCCTTTGTCTTCCTGCTTGCATGCTTTTTGACATGAAGATATGAATTTTAAAAATGGGTTCAGATCGGAAGAGACATTTTTGACACACATTTTTCAACCTCGAGATTGATGCCCTATTAATGGTTGAGATTGAATCATTAGAACTATAATTAAAAATTTATGTTGTTACTACATTGGTAACATAAATGCACAAATTACAGAAATAGACTCTCTATCTGTCTCTCCTTTTAATCATACGCCCCTCTCTTGTCACCCAACTTTCTTCATAATTCTTTTCCTCTGAAAACTCTGTATCATCAAGTTAATAATGGTATGTTTGGGTGAGGGATTTTCAAATTTCATGGGATTTAGACAAAGTTAAGAACAAATAGATCACAAAAAGTTAGATAGGAGGGATTAAAAATGCACCACATGAGCATTGCAAAGGTATGTAAGAGAGATTTATACATGACTCATTTCAAGTAGTCATTTGCAAATCCCTCTCACATTCTTTTGTAATGCTTATGTGGTGCATTTCGAATCCCTCATATCTAACTTTTTGTGATCTTTCTTCATCACTTTGCCTAAATCCCTTAGAATGGAACTCCCTCACGCAAACATACCCTAAAGAAACTAGGAGAAAAATCTTATGTGAAATGTTTTTCAGGGTGATGGTTGTTTATCAATTATAGTTTCCCTATGGCCATACTATCTACAAACTTGTCGTGCTTGCATGATTCTGTTTTCTTAAGCACTTAGCGGCTCAGTGTGTGCTCAAACTTTTCATATCATGTAGAAAATATTACATTTCATGTTTTTGCAGGATCATTATTGACACGTTTTGTTCACATTTTTCTTGACCAATGTTCCGAAGATAAAGCTCCTCTTCATTATTATCTTCGTATGATTTACAATATTTTTGTGTAACTTTGTACCGATTCTAGATTCCCCAGCCCAGACAAGACATGCAAATGAGGATATTTGGCAGGAGGAGGTCTATCAAAAGGTAAGCTGCTTTGACATTCCCCTAATTGGCTAGGATAGAAGACTCTACTTTCGGCCTCCCTCTCGGGTGGGGATTATATACTGGTGTTTATATGTGATGTAGGATTAAAAAGGAAACTAGATGCAGCCTTTTCTGGATTCTACCCAGTTTATCAGGAATGTTAATTGCTGCTTGAATCAGAGAGCGTGGTGGTAATAACGTAGGAATACTTAAAATACATTATTCAATGGTTGAAGATAAAAAAGTTCTATTATTTTCATAAGTTCACATTGGTATATTCTATTTTGCTTAAAGAACAGGCAATTGGTAGTAACTAGGAATTTATTATAAACTTTATTAGTAATGGAAAATATGTTTGAAAGCCCTGGCTACGATCATCAGATGAAGTTCAACTGGATTACATAAATTATACATGAATTCTTGCTTTCTGGAGGCATGGTGGCATGCACAAGCTCTTTGATGTTGGCTTTGTTTTTTAAAAATCAAGTAAAAGCTTTAATAGATGCGGTAAATGATGAGCTAGTAAGAAACAAAGAATCTTAGTGCTGCTATGGTGTTTGGAAACTTGTATCTGTTTCTAATCATATTTGGCTTGCTGAATCTGATTTGAAGATCAAAGACATGAAGGAGATGTACTTACCCAAACTAAGTGAAATGTATCATATGATTTCTACTAAACTTCAGCAGGTATGTAATCACTCTATTTTTCCCCTCATAATTTGCTGCTTTACTTTTATAGTTTTACCCTTAAGTAGTCCTTCCCTTCAAGGTTATCGTGGTGTTGGTTTATGATAGATCCCTTGTAATGACTGCTCTCCTTTTTAACTGCTGCATCAATGTGGACTGGCTGCATGGAATGTTACCATACCTACAATGCTAATTAATGCCTTGTTACATCTTATATTGCTTACTAATGTCTTGTGTTCTTTCTTATACGGCTTATTTGCTAAAAAGTCTTGTTACCATACCAGTACGATTGTCTTTATATGCAACCAAAACCAGAGCAGCTTGAGAAGCTAAAAATGTTCAAGACGATGTTGGAGCGTTTTATATCAGTCTTACAGATTTCCAAAAGTAGCATCTCACCTGGTTTGAAGGACAAGTTGGGTTTATATGAGAAGCAGATGATAAATTTTATTAATACAAACAGACCAAGGAAGCCAGTTTCTCCTCTTATGCACAACATGCAGCCGTCACAGTTTAACACTACTCAAATCCATCTTGAAAATCAAATGAACCCATTGCTGCAGAACAACATGACTAGGTTGCAGCAAAATTCTGTGTCTTCTGTGGCTGGGGTTTCAACAACACAGAAGAACAGGGTGACCGTGGGCATAAAACGAGAGAGGCAAGAAAGTTTTGAAGTATCACGTCAGGTATCAATAATCACGCTTCAACCACAAAATACAATAGATCAACAAAAGCAGTTGTATCAATCTCAAAGATCCATCCCTGAGATGCCATCAAGTGTGTTTTTGTTCTTTTTCTATCTAATTTTTTACTTTTTTTTTTACAGTTATGCAGCTCTTGCTTTTGTTGTCCTTTCTATGCATCAGCTTTCATGTTATTTAGATTATCATGTATGGATGTTTGGTACGGAGTTCCAATGTTTTATTTTGCTTTTGTATTACTTTTCATTTTGGGCCTGTTTATCATATTACATTATGGTTAACAGTATCATTGTTATATGAATTTATCTCGTTGTGTCAGTTAAAGAGGCTCCTTTATCTTTTATGTCTGCACGTGTGATGTACATATTGCTGTAAACCGTCTGGAAAATAATCAAAGTTCTAATGTTATCTTCTCGTATTGGGACTTTTGATATTAAACTACATTGACCTGCATTTGGCTTGGTGAACAGAATGTTTATGATGGCTATCATGCCAAGGAGGAGTGAAATCTTATCTGAAGTGTCTTTCATCTCTTTTGATTGTGTGAGATATGGTTGTTTTAATTCTTGAATCTTGCTTCATTTGGGTTGTAGATAAAGCGTTCTTAGTGGAGGCTTATTATTAAGTCACTTCAATGAAGCGTTTGGTAGTCATTACTAATGTAGTTTCCCATGACCATAACATCTACAATCTAGTGCATTTATAGTCCTGTTCTGCTTTGGCCTGTGCAGTTTCTAGTTTGTTTGCATACTGCTCATGTTGTACGAAAGGATGCTTATATCTTTTATTTTCGAAACTACATTTTAAATTCCAGCATGATCCTTTTTCTCTCGGACTATAATGCTCATTATCAAGTTTCGTACAATCTTGTGTGCAAACATTGACATATATTTCTGTATCTTATGCGGACAGCTCTAGATTGCACAGTCCAGACTGGACATGCAACCGTGCTTGATTGGCAAGAGGAGGTCTTTCAAAAAGTAAGATGTTTCGCTTGTTGTCCATACAATTATACTGATGCAAATTGCCTTGAATAGTGATCTTCAAGGAAAACATTCTAGTCTTTTTAAGCTGCCTATCATCGGCTGGGAAGTTAACTAAAGCTCGCTTCTTTACATACAAGCATACATGAATTCATGCTTTCTGATTTCTCCGGGCCCTCTTGTTGAAGCATTAAACAGAAAAACTTAAATCGATGCATGAGTGAGCGACTTAAGAAACCCAAAAATGTTGTGATTTTATGCCGTCACAAACCATGCAACTGCAACAATGTTTCTAATGACTTGCTCAATTTGATATTCAGATCAAAGTCATGAAGGAAATGTACTTGCCCGAACTAACTGAAATGCATCAGAAAATTATTACTAAACTTCAACAGGTTTGTAATTACTTCATCCTTTTCCTCATAATTCGTTTCTCAACTTTTACCATTACCATTAATTAGTAGCTTTCCGTACAAGGCTATCGTGGTGATGGTCTGTGATAGATCCCCTTGATT
This sequence comes from Gillenia trifoliata, assembly GCA_018257905.1. NCBI lineage: Eukaryota > Viridiplantae > Streptophyta > Magnoliopsida > Rosales > Rosaceae > Gillenia > Gillenia trifoliata. Next base: position 4,553,071 of record CM031086.1, on the reverse strand, counting down.
GGAATTTGGATCTCCTTTTTAATTCTTGTACCCACGTAGACTGTAAATGACGTTACCACACCATCAATGCTGATAACATCATCTGCTACAAAGTCTTGTTACTTCTTGTATTGCTGTTCTTTTGCTTACTCGTGTCTGTTCTTTCTGTCTGGCAGTTCGTTTCTCTTCCAAAATATTCAGAGCAGCGTGAGAAGCTAAAAATGTTCAGTGGCGTGCTCGAGCGCCTCAAATCAACCCTACAGATTTCCAAAAGTTGCATTACACCTGGTTTGAAAGACAAATTGGGCTTATACGAGAAGCAGATGGTAAATTTCATTAATACAAATAAACCTAGGAAGCAGATCCCGCCGTCTCATATGCACTCCACCCAGCAGCCACGCTCTCAACACTTTGCCGAAGACGTAAAGCTAGAGCAAATAGAAGGCGAGGGTTACTGAGTTGTGTGCCGCGGTAAGAATTTGCTACACCTGTATGGAAGACAATGTTGCTCCATCATATATTCGCCCTCAACAAGTGGCTAATCGAGCTTAGTATAATCTCTTGTTAATATTTAGTAAAATTACTACCGTATCTAGTGTTATTACCTCAATCACGACAGGTCCCCTCCTAAGGATAAACATTAAGCAGTCTCTGGTTAGAAACAATTTTTTTGAATACAATGATGTTACATGCATCTATAGCTAATGAAAAGTGATTTTTGCGCTCTCGTTTTTCTCTTCTAGCGTTAGGATTTAATATTATCAAAGGAAAATTAAGGACCAAAACAAGCCGAGGAGTGCAGAAAGAGAAAGTGAGTGTGGAAACCCACATCACATGACTAACCTTGAAGTATGTTTGGATAATTACCATCATCACAAATAAAGCGTTCTCGTGAATTTACTGATGCTTCTACCTCTTTTCGCTGTAAAGAAAGTTTGGGGATAAAAGTGAAAACAAGCAAATACACATGGGAAAAAGTGAAACCAGTACTAACTGGTGCTCAGCAGGAAATCAAATCCCTCAATGCACCAGAAATCACAGCGTTCCATTGACCAAAAGAAAGAAATCAGAGTTTTAGCCATCTTGTTTTCACTGTAACTGTATTATTGGAATGGATCAGAATACCACGATGGCCACATATCATTAGTGTGCAACATATCCTTATGCATGGAACGCCATGCGCTCCGTCAATTAATGAATTTATCTTATTGGATGTTGAATGTATATATCATTAGTGTGCAACGTTTAGGCTGAAGTATCTATACATACTTTTTTTGGAGGACTTTGTATTCTAAATTTAGGACTAAAGATGTTACTGCATCTCTCTTTGTTTTTTTTATGTTGCGTGGTAGTGTTTTCAAGTCGCGAATCTTTTGAAGATACATCTTTAGTTCCTGATAATCACGTTTGGGTTATGATGCTATAAATAAAACATCTTTTCCATAAATAAATAATAAAAAAAAGTTTGTTTGAGATAATTAAGAGAGTTAGTTTCCGTAACACTTCATCTGTAATCAAATCATCACTCATTCCGTTTAAGTCTAAGAATTCAAAATGTAAATTGAAGCATATCGTTCGTTGGTTTGTTCTTTGCATTGTATAATTATACTTCACAATCCTAATCCATGAATTCGCCCATGTGGTTACTCCGCTGTAACTGTATAATACTTCTCGAAAATTATAACGGACAAGTTCAGTTTCTGATTACGGATAAATGACAATCAAAATCGTAAACCTAGCCAGATACTTGACTTTGAATTAAAACTACGAACATTCAGAGTTCCCGTTACTCCTTTCGTAACCAAAGAACCAGATACATCAATATCTCTTCAGATCACCATATCTACATAGCAAAATTGCTTTTGCAGTCAAAACGAAACAATCAAGCATTCATCACCATAGCTACATGATGCTCAGCCAACACAGCAAACAACGAAAACATAAACCGAATTCTGCTCAATAAACAAAAAGCAAACCATCTGGAACTACTGTGACTACATCAATTTGAAGTTGACAACTGATGCTCCGTCCCATGATGTACACACTTTGGAGACTGAAACATGGAAATTATGGTGTTTCCATCAGCTTGAAGTCACAGTCGTCCCAAATCAAAACAGAATCAGCATAGCAATTTAGTGACTTTGGAGACTTGCAACGAGGTGGAGAGTCAAGCTTGTCAGATAGCCAGGGGAATTCATGCTCAGGCATCTCTTTCAAATCCCAGTCCCTCGGGGGACTCTCGGGCTGAAAACAAAGACAAACAAAAGCAACTGGTTAGTCGTTACCCAACATCCAAAATGAAAAATACCCCTTGAGCAGAGAAAAGAAGAATGAAACGCGAAACTTACCTCATATTTACTTGGCAGTGGAGGTGCACTTTGAAAGGAAAGCTTCTTGGAAGAACCTGAAAAAAAAAAAAGAATCAACTAATAAACTAAAATGCCCCGGAAAATCATGAATTTCAAGAAACTCAAACTATTTTAAACTTATAATCATACCATTATCTAGTCCACGTGTCATCGGAAACTGATCCATGTCCATACGCTGGGTCTGTTCTTTAATACACTCTTCATGATTGTGCAGAAATCCTTCCCCTGCAACATCATCAGGACAAAGATGCCCCTCTGCCACATCACTCACCCGCTTTGTGTTGTGCTTCTTCTTCTGCCCCTGTTCATTCTGTCTGTTTGAAATGTCAATTAGCGCCGTCCTGCTACGGGTCTGAACTTTATCCGAGACTTTAGAGAAGCCTTTCTTATTGCTTGCACCATCGCGAATGATGTCCTTGGAAGGCTGCTTTTTTGATGCCTGGGTCAGAGCAGCAGGCTTCCCTGAATTCGATAGATCACCAAGCGGTTTCCTGCCAGCAAGCCCCGGTTTCCTCTGTGTTTTCAAGCCACCACCCTTCCCCACAAGAGATGCTCCTGTTGTAGATAATATGAGGGGTTAGACTACAATAGCCAAACAAGAATTTTAGTTATTCAAAGAAAGCATAACAAGACTTGCAAGTACCATTAGAGTGAACGCTGAGATCCTGATCTCGAAAGAAACTACCAAGTTTTGATGCCATCGTTTCCCTTTCGTAGCCAATTCAATTTAAACTTCTGCTAACTGTAGAAAAAATCGAAATGGAAACAACGGAAAGTAAGCATGTGATACAGTTCTGAACACGCTACTGGAAACAACATGATACAATGCAAAAAACACTCATTCACCATATTCTTATCACAGATAATTGAGCGTGAAGAAGCAAAATAGGATCACTGATCATAATATGTCCAAGAATATAATTAGACATTAAACATAATCTGCACGCAAATAACCGACAAGATTCTTCTAAAACACTCAAAAAACTAGACACCCAAGGCAAGAACTAGGAATTCACACAAATAATACATTTTTTAGGCAATCTTGATCCTAATATTCAACTGTCAATCCCAATTACCAATCATCACTTAATCCCTAACATCCTCCCTACTCAAGATAAGACGTTCACCCCTGAAATTCGGCGGCTTTAACAATTAATCACAGATAAATAAAGAGAGATTCAATCCACTGTAATCAGTCATAAATCTAATAAATAAAATCAATTTCTTATTTGACAAATAGTAAGATGAAATAAAATTAATTAGGCATTGCACTTCACGGCCAATAAAGGCCCTATCTTTCTGCAAATTGTTTACCCCTACAGAAATGTTGATCGTGGCTTTCCAAACCGAAGCCGAATTGTTTACAAGATTAGGTACGATTTCAAAAACCCTAAATCAAATCAACACTTCATATGAACCCTAAATCGATTATAAAATCCCAAATTAAAAATTAACAAAAAGAAATCAGAGATTAAGAACGAAAAAAAATACCTGTGAGGGAAGACGGATTCAGAGAAAAACGACGAAGAACACAGATAATTGAGAACTATCACGATTCACGACAGAGAAGATATGACAATAAATTTTTGAAATTTGAGAACGGAGAGGGTAGCCGTTTGATTATAGACGGGTGAGGTGAGTTGCAACGGTAACTTCGAGTTGTTATTACACTGGTACCCCTTATTGAAAAACGTAATTACGAAAATTACACTCGTGCTTATCCGTTCGATTTAGACATTTTGAATCACCACCGTTACTTTCTCAATTTTTTTCGTGTCTTTCTCAAATTATCAACATTGCCTAGATTTACCTTTGTTACAGTAAGTAGAATCATAAGTATGTGGTATTTTGCCTTGTCAAAAGTATGTCTCTTCAAAGGATGAGGGAAATTTCTAAGGCAATTTGTTATTTTAATTTTTCTCCACTTTTAACTATTTTGAATAATGTTAAATAAAGTAGATATAATATTTATGTTGGTAAGACTGTAATTGTATATTTATAAATGAAATTGGTGGGACTCCAAATTGCCTTATCTCCTTCAGAGCATCTCCAAAGGAGATGTCAAAATGTCCAAATTAGCACCTACAATAAAAAAAGACATCAACAGTGTTTTCCAATGGAAAAGCCAAATATAATGTGGTGTCACATGGATTGATAACACTCACCCTTACTGCCAAAATTGACAGCAGCTTCAAATCTTTTTTATTTGATTATTAAATGCATTTTATTAATTTAATTGTTGTTTTTTGTTTCAAAACATTTATTAATGTAATAAAATAATAGTTTAATTTGACATATAAGGTGAAGAGAAAAACTTTAAAAGATGTCAGTCAAATTTAAATTGTATGTTTAAAATTTGATAAGACTATTTTGCCTCACGAAATCTTCCTAGGTATTTTTGCCTAATCCCTTGGAGCCATGTTTTGCTGATGTGGCACAACAAATCCAATTTACCTAGTGGATTGCCTAGTCATTTGGAGATGCTCAACAACATTATATACTACAACAATAAGTACGGTTGTTGAAGAGAAACTTGGGTATAGACGGTCTAACTACCATTCCAAATAACTGAATGAAATGACTATTTCCTTATAGAGTTGTTTTGTTTAAATTCCGCAAGTCATCTAAGTTCACCTCAACAATAAAATTCTTATTTGATTAAATTTTTATCACAACATCAAATGACAATAAAAAGACATAACATTTAAAACCTAACCCTAGACCATCTATACACACTTCTCTACTCCCACCAAATGTCACTCATCTCTTCCTATCGATATGATGGGATAGATTATAACGCTTACAAGCATTTTATGCTTACACGAATCTAACCATTAACTGTTAAAGGAATATAACCATTAAAATTAGATTTGTGTAAGTATGAAATGTTTGTAAGCATTCTAGCCGATTTGCACAGGCGACTAGTTTGAATTGAAAGTTTGAAATATCAAGAATCAATATTGCATGGGGATTTGATTAGCAGGATGAAATGAAACATTTTGCCCAGTTTTTTTTTCAATAGTACGTGAAATGAACGACGGATATTGAAAATAAAAGATCTAAATAATTGTAAAAATCAAATCTAACGGCTAAATCACCCGTATATGTAACATATTTTAGTGTTTGAAAATTCTCAACCTATCAATCCACCACATGCAGTCTTGCACCACCCAACCTATTTATAAACAAAAACATAAAAACAAAAAAAAAAACCGTAAAAACCTAGCTGTGTGGTGTATCGTGGGTGCAGTGTCTTGGTGTTTATTAAGATGAACGGGGTGGTTAAATAGAAAAACTTTTCCTTATAACCTATGAACTGTATAAAAATAATTTATAGTCACATAAAAAGGGTCGAGATTTGATGGGACAGTCCGAATTCGACTCTATTTTTAAGTTATGGACCAGAATTTATAGGAGCTGAGGTTTGCATTTCATGCTCCGATGTAAATAATTTGCAATTACAATATTGCATATTTAAACAAGTTTTTACAATTTGTAAACATTCTTGGGTGGTAAAAGATTTCTGATGTGAGATAATCAGCAACACCAAATTTAAATTACCAAAGGGTGAAAAGTTGATAACACATGAAAAAAAATGAGATGAACCCTCATCAAGAACATAAACAAATAAATTACAAATATCCAGAATCTGTACAATTAGGCCAGAATCTGAAGAGGCGCTGTGTTGAGGACATACAAAATTGATTGATCAAGCAGCACTGAGACAGTCTTCCCACCCTCCATACTTGGAACTCAAGTTTCCTCCCCCATTCTGCTGTGCATATTCTGAGATAACCGCTCGCACACAAACGTCCCACGTCCTTGCTATCTCCCCAAGTGACAAGGGTTCCGTCAGCCTCCGGAGTGACAGATTGAGCTTTGATTTTACCTTTGCTGAAAGATCTTCTAGCTCATCACTGCCAGACCAACAATGGATTAGACCAAAAGGGCAAACGGAAACTATACGTGCTAAATTAATTCATCCGGGATACACAAATCGATTAGACCAAAAGAATAAGGGACTCCAGTCACTCCAAGTCAGATATAAACCATGCCAATGAATTAAAAGTTTCTAGTACAGTTTTCAACTTCCGGAATAAAACATAATAAATGCCTATGCGTGCGTGCACAAAAAGTATGCGAGAGCAGTGTCTCACCTGACTTCCACTCTCAACTTGTCTAGAAATATGGGAGAGCACAATGGATAATTTGCAGGAACAAGCAACCGTAAAGGCTGGATTGGAAGCTGCAAAGACATGAAAAGCAAAGTCAATACACGAGTAGAAAAATCACATGTATGGTTTCTAAATCACATTTAGACTAGTGTGTAAAAGTAAAACACACCATTTGAGCTGAAGCATGCTGTGACCTCAGATTGGGACTGATGGCCATGGCAATGAAGGAGCACCGGACAATGGTTCCTTGACCACCTCTAAATTGAGCTGAGACTACTGTTGGAGGGGTATCTTCATCACTGATATCTAGTACAGTGTCTATTAGTTGGTGGTTGATTGCTGTAATTTCTTCTAACAGGGTTTGATTCACCTGCAACATGTAAGATATATACGTAAGGAGGCATACTCAAACCCAAAGTTCTGAGATCGGAGGTAAGATTCATATTCTTTCTATCCTGCTTCTCTTCTGATTTATTAACTGACTAAACAAATTCAAAGCTAAGACTTGCCCCGATAACCCTACTGGGAGTCTTACGTTAAAAGGTACCACAGATTACCAGAACAGGATACCACAGAACAACTCAAAGACAACATCAAATAACTGGAATCATGAAAAACAATTGACTTTCTCTGCCTAAAGAAATATGAATCAATATCTAAAAAATTCTACTAATTAATATGCTGAAAAACTTATCACAAAGTACAACTTTCCTGGCTTGAATATGGAGATAATATATTATGCAAATAATGATGAGAAGTGAGAACTGATACATATTTTGCAAAGATGACCAGAAAAAAAGAATCTCTGATAGACATTTCAAACAAATATGGATAAGAGAACGATTGTTAGAATCTAAAGTTTAAGAACTATTACAGAGCACGTAAAATGTATATATGAACTTTAATCTTTTTTATGAAATTATCTAGGTTAAGATATGGGCTACTAAAATAAAACAACCCTAAAAAGAAATGAGAGATATGACTAGAGATATCCTGTCATAGAAATCAGACAGTTGTTGAAAATGAAAGAAAGAAAATAGAAGACAAAAGTATTTGGGTCCTGGATTAGAAGACAAAGAGGGAGATGACCTTGCTTTTGAATCAGACGGTGAAGGCAATAATAATGTCTAGCTGACCCATACAAACCAAAAGGATCACACTGATGATAGTTTTTCAGCTAAATTGATGTTCTGTCACAAACAGCATCTCCATGACATGGTGCTATTATTAGATCAATTATAAGCTTTAAACAGTTAAACAGAACCTCTCAGAGCAGCATCATACCTCAATCCTAGGCCTTTTGATATAAGATATTGCAGTTGACTCCAAGTCAAATATCTCCGTATCACTTAGCTTTGAACTATCACAGATACTTCCAGTTGCTGAGGCAACAACATTAATTGGAACTGTACTTCTGCAACGTTTCATATTTTTTGTTCCAAAGGTCTTATCTTGCCATGCCAAATAACTCTTCTGCAAACGAGAATTAGTCATGCCCATAAAATCCTCACCAGTTGAACCTCTAGATCCTGCTGATCCTGATATCCTATCATTTGTACAAACTACAGAGCCAATGTCCAAAACAGAAGCACTTAGTGCTTTAGATGACATCAAGTTCACCTGAAATGGGAAAAGAAAATAATATTTCATCTTGTATATCCCAATTTTGATGTTATGCAGTAAATTCAACACTTTCTAAAACAATCAAAGAGAAACTTGCAATAGTTCAAACTAACCACTTTAATTAAGCGCTGAATAGGCTTCTCAGAAGCACTCAACTCATCAGACATTATTGTAGATGTATTACAATGAATGTCGTTACTGGACTCTTGAAGCAAGGGTGAAACAGATGTCCCAGGAGTGCTGATGGCAATGGGTGATGGGGATTTTGGTGCACCATTTAATTGTTGATCTCCAATATTTCCAGCATTTGATAGGGATGAAGTATCAGAAATAGGTCTCTCAGAATATCCTGGGACAGACGATGAAGGCAAGGGAACCAAACAAGAAGTTTTAGTAGAGGGTGAGTTTATGGGATAGAATGTGGTTCTAGCTTCTGTAAGAGGCATCGGAAGAGGAACTTGTGAACAGGAAGAACCATGAGTTTTGGGCAAAGCTGTAGGAAATGAAGCTGCAGATTGCAACTTTACCAGCCCGTGATGCTGTTGCACAATTTGCATTTGTTGTAATGATTGCTGCAGCATTTCGTGCCTTTCTTGAAGTTCTTGCTTTGGGGTCTGAGTCTGCACATCCAGCTCTTCTTTAGGTTGTTTCAGGTGCATCTCTTGAAGTGTATTACAGCTTGACTCAAGAGCATTCATATTTGACTGTGGTCCATGCATGGGGCTATGTGACAACAAGGTCTTAACATTTGGTTGTTGGAGATTGCTTCTTGGAATATTTAAGGATCCTGAGGAAACCTGCTGCACTATGTTAAATGAGCCTATCTTTCCTGAATATTTCTCAGTCAGCTGCAGGGTTGGGCGCTCAGATACAGACTTAGAATCGTTTACCAAGTTTGTTGTATTGCTCCGCTGCATTGTTGTTGCAGAATCCTGTGAGTTCACTGACTGAAATGTTGGCTTCTTTTCATCTTCTTGTGTCTGAACTGGAGGAGTTTGAGAACGAAGTTGCACGAATTGACGCGTAGAGTGCACATCAGAAGAACGTTGTCCATGCTGCTGTGAGGGACCAGAATTTCCCCTTCCACGTACGCTAAGAATAGAAATAATGTACTTCTCATATACACCCAGGTTCTCCTTGTAAGAAGGTGGAACTTTGTTTTTGGGCAAATTTAGACTTGAAATGATTGTATTCACCCTATTCCTCAATGCATTAAGTTTCTCAATACCGCCTGTTTCTGTCTGTTGAGAGATAGAGTTGAGCTGGAGAAAATTAAGAGAACTTTAACAAATAATCATAGAAATTTCAAATTTGTCGTCTATAAAATTTTAATGTAAGAGAACAAAACGATTGATCTCATGTTGGATACCTAAGGCAGAAAATTTGAAGCGAAGGATAAGTTACCTGCTGGAGCCTACATGTTATTGTCTTATACATATCAGTCAGAGGTGTTAAATACTTGCTTTTTAGACTTTGAAGCTGCAAAGTTAGATTTTAAAAAAAATTATTCAGTCACAGCTTTAATTCTTTAATTAACTGCCCTACACAACAATGGGCAGATAGTAATTTTACTGAAAAAATCAGGAAGGGAGAGAGAGAGAGAGAGAGAGAGAGATTACCATCTGGTAGGCATCCTCTTGCCCGTTATCTGTACATAACACCCTTCTCTCAGATGTGGAAGTTAGTGTTCCTGTCAAATGAGTATATAAAAATGGAGTGCAAGTCAATTGAGAGAGTAGATCTGACAGGATGAAAGCGGAAATAAGGTGATGATTGCATGTAATTCTAAAAAGGATTTTCAGATAAACATCCATACAGAAAGATAAATAGACACCCCAAGAAGTGAGTCTTTCTACGTTTTAACTAACAATCAAGGAAAAATTCCAAAATCCACAGAATTCCAGAAATGGACAATGAGTTTAGAAAGAGCGAGCTTATAACATATCTTTATTGCAGATATTTACATTTCCTAGAAGCCAGCTAATATAGCTGGACAGATTTTATAGTTTTGTTAATAGAGCATTCAAAAGTTTCATAATAATATTGCAACTACAATTACATAATCACATGAAACTATATTATTGCGCTGCTAAAAGATATGAGAATCCAGAAAAAACTGCAAGAGAAATGAAGCAACCAGGCCTCATACTGAAGAGAGTCATGTCAATTAATAGATAACGAAACCAATCAACAAAATGATAAGAAAAGAGGCAGTCAGAACATATATTTTCAAGGATAGATACCCAAATGTTACTACAAAGTTAGAACTAATTTTAACAACAAACTACATATGTTTGTGAGCTAATTTTGATTATTAGGTTTGATTAGAACTAGCCTGCACCAGTTAGAAGTTTTCCATACATCCGGAATAAGATCATAGAAACTCGCAACTGAATGATATATCAATAATGTATCTAGGAATGTGTTTCTACTTATTTTCTTATTTAATAAATCTCCTTTTTCTGCTGAAACATGATTCGATTTCACAGTTTTACCTGACGTTTGATATGCTTGCTGCTGATCTTGTGCTGATGGATTTGGCAGTTGTTTCATCTTCTCTGGCTGTGTTTGAGCGTTCAGTTGTCTCTCGAGAGAATGTGGTTGTGGTTCTTGATCATGTTTTAGCAGAAGAACTGATGCCTCCTGTTGGGTTTGCCCCTGCATTTTAACCTCGCATAGGTGCATGCCTGAGCTGGCACACTGTGTTTCAAGTAGCTGTGAACTTTGTTGTAGTACAGATATATTGTTTCTTTCGCCCAATTGCTCATGATGTGCACTTGAATGATTTATTTTCTGTACCTGAAACCGCTGTTGTACATTATTCTGTTGGCATGGTAACCTGGGCTGTTGCTGCTGCAAGTTAGAGATGCCATTTGGTTGCCCATCTAAGTGACTCTGTTGCGTATTAGTAGCAGTCAACTTTCTCCCTATCAAATGTGCTTGCTTTTGTGATTGCATTAATGGGTTCTGTGAACTTGATGATACATTTTGATGAATATCCAGAGTCACCTGTGATTGGTTTGTTTGCTTAAAGGCTATCTGTGACTGATTCTTAATCCCCGACTGTGTTGTCTGATCGAAATAAGACATCTGATCCTGCCAAATATCAGAAAGTGGAGCAACACGTGTCTCAGAAGGGCGCATGACAGGAGTTTGCAACATAGACTGTTGAGAGGTCTGTTGCTGAGTAGGGTTTAAGAGTTTCTGTTGGTAGTGGTGCTGCGGCTGTAGTTGCTTTTGCTGGGTTACATATGACGGTGGGATATTTTCCTGCCTGACCTGGTTACAAAGATGAGGATTTAGCTGCTCATGGTTCTGCCGAGTAACAATCTGAGGTGAATTTTGTCTCCCTTGCTCCTGTCTCAAATTATTGGCAGAAATATTAAAAGGTTGCCCACGCCCTGATAAATTTCCTACAGACCTCTGTGAATTACCAAATACAGTCAGTGAATTGGAATTTTCACTAGCATTATTTGGCAAAGGAACCTGAGGTGAAACACTGACAGTGGGCCGTGCAGATGCAATGTTATGTGGAACATTAGGCAATGCATGTTGTTCACGTGCTTGAGACGGAGCTGTGGATTGAGCAGAAATTGATTGGCCTTGCGCACTACCTTGGGGATGAATACCATACGATGTTATTATAAAATAATGATCAAAATAAAATTGAAATTTAAGTGAAGAATACAAGAAATATATCTAGGAGATCCTGAATTGGAATCCTAGTAATTACAACTTCCCATTGTAAGTTCAGTTCCTGATGCTAAGCATTAAAATGGTGGGGGTTGAAGCACACATGCAAGTATTAGAATATAAAATAATTATTGTCCTACGTCGGAAAGCATAAGCTTCTGAGAATACTACTGGAAAAATAGTATAACAAATGAGGAAAGCAAATGACGAGAAGATACACACACATATATATATATATGAATATATATACATATATATATCTTCCAGTGCAAGCATAGACCTTATGTAAATGATAATAGAAAAGCTTTTGTAGCCACCAAAGATATAAAAAGACAGTTCTCAGATTTCCCAACAAAAAACCACAAATAATCTTCTGTTTTATGATTTTAAAAAATTGATTATGTAGCCGGGGAAGATGATATCATGTGTATCCAATGAAGATATATAAAACAACAGAACAAGCTAACATTACATTACATGTCATAATGCACATAAACAGTCAATTTTAGACGCAAAAAAATCAAAGAAGCTGATATTGCTAAATTCAATAATTTAATTTTCAAAATAATGGCATACCTGGATTCAAGTTTTTTGACCAAGATTCCAATGCTTCCAACCTTGATTTGATCCGCATTATATATTCTTGCTAAATTAAACAAGAAATGTTTATTTCAGACTGATAGAAAAAAATTTACTCAAAACTATTCTTTCTAATCAGCATATATATAAAAAAGGCGTCAGTGAACTGCAAAGATTTATCTTCTAGGTTTATTTCTTAACTAAACAGAGGTTGTTAGGTTCAAGAGGGGCAATACTATGAGGAAATAATAGAAATATAAGCTTGAGAAGAAAGGCATCTCATAACTTAAGGTACCTGGTCTCTGGCAACCATATAAACCTTTTCCTCCAAATTTACAGCCATCCTCTTGTAATCGGACATATGTTTCTCGTGCTCAGAAAATGGAAAACGCCTCATTAAGGTACTTAAACTGCATGAGAAATTGTTCTAGAATTAGAATGTTATTGGCCATGCCCGATCAATAAAATTACAAAATTATTTTTATTAGTAAACCAATCAGAACCCGCTTGGTCAAACAACAGCATCGTAATACATATTTAGTCTATCTGATGCTCAATAACTTGGCTTAAAAATTTCATATCTACTTCAGAAGATAAAGTTAAATATTTCTCTTTCAGGCTTGCCAATTGGTCCTACTGAAGCTCACCCGAGTTCAGCCATCATAAAGCTTTTCTCTTATTTTTTCAATTACTTAAACAAGTTTTAAAGTACTAATCCAAAAATGTAATGATAAGACAAAATCCAAGTGATAAAAAACAAAGGAAAACCCTTATGGGGGAATTCAAATGACACTTTGATATGAATAATGCAATTCAACTTACATCTTGTTCACAATTTTTTCTCGAGACTCTGCAGGAAATTTAGTTCTCCAATTGACTGGATCCATACTGAGTTAGCTTGAGTGCGCCTTTAATAATGAGTATCAATAAACAACAGACATTGTGTAAGGTTTAAAGCTAAGTAAAAGACTTCACAAGCAATAACATTTAAAAGAACAAATGGTAAGTACAGAAATACAAACATTAAGGAGAGCGAAAGAAACTTTCAAAAAACACCATCCCAAATGACAACCTACCTGTTATTTATCGTACAATAAATACATGCATTTGTCTCTGTTAAACACTTTTTATCGGTTTCAGGTAAACAAAGCCACATACAAAGGAAATCCATAGAAGCATCTCCAATGACTATCTCCCTATACAATAGGAGACCAAAACTTAAAAGCAACTGATTTTGTTTTTTATTTTTAATTATAGAAGACAGATAGTAATTCTTCATTTAAAAAAACTTGTTAAGATATGTATGACTTACAAGATTGTATCTTATGTTTATGTTTTCTATGATGAAATTTTACTTTTGTCCACGACTACATCATTTTAGGATCGCATTAGATTATTATATGGTTAACTGGTAACTTTCTGATACTCTATTACATACTTTGTCTCAGTGCATTTTAGGTTCAGGCCGGATAGAGTTATGATAAATAAAGCATTACTAAAAATAACTAAGGGAAAATATGAAAAATTCTTAGCAGTTCTTTAAAACAAACTTGAAGCTGCAGTGCTGCACTACACTAAAACCAAAACAAATCTGCAGAAGTGTCTCAAATTATGCAATGTATTACCAATCTGCAAGTCTGCAGAAAACATCCTCTACTTTATTGCTAGCTCTTTCTTCGTCTTGTAACAAAAGTAATCTAATTCATACAATTTCGTCGTTTAAATTCTATTAAGAATTTGTGAATAGCTTTCCAATTATATCATATTACAATCATCCCAATTTAGTCTAAGGCCATAGATGAACAACCACCACTAAACCTCCAAAAAGGGAGCTTTATCCATAATGCATTTTACCCTGTTTTGGGTTTCACTTTTTTTCCCCCTTTTTAAATCGTAGAGACCCTCAACCCCCATATCTCAATTGCGCTATCTCGCTCTCTTCTTCTTCCTCTCCCCTTTCTGTTGTTGAATTAATAAAAAATAAATAATAGCAAACGGGTTGTGGCTTTGAGTTTCCCCTTGTCCAAAACCCCAACAGTTTTCCGATTTTGAAAACCGAAACAAACAAGAAAATTTAAAAAACTAGAAACGTTGCCAAGCGACATCTTGATGTTTCATACTTCTGTCATCTAAGCATTCTGCCTAAAGGTACATTAACTTCAGCAATTTCTCCAAATTCCGGGACGACATTGAAAGAAAAACTTTCAAAAACAACAGCTCTTACTCAAAAACAAATCAATTTAACTAAACCGATAGCTGCATTAACTCGAACAGAAACATAGCATCCCCAATAAAACCTCAAAACAACTGCAGTAAAAATCCCAAAAAGAAAAACCCCAAATTCAACCAATCCAAATATATATATATCCATATATATACACACAACCAATTCATATAATCACCCAGTAAACCCCAGAAAAATTCACCAAACGAAATCCCAAATTCCCAATAGCCAGCCGCAGGTACCCAAATAAAAAGTTCAAAAAATAAAAAATAAAGAACCAGAATTAAAAATCTATAGAAAGATTTTATACCTTTTTTGGGTCTTCACAAAAAACGTCGGCGAGAGTATCGGTTGTGAAATCGGAAAAAGGGTTTTGCGGAGGACTCGCGGCAGAGGAAAGGGCGACTGATCGACTGTGTGCGCGCAAAAGATTCTTTCCTTTCCCGCCGTGTGTAGTTTAGTGTATGAGTGAGTGTATATATTATATGGTGTATCCGTGCGTAGGTAGGTATGCTTGGTAAGCAAGGAATTAGTGCGCGTGTAGACTTGCCACAGTTCAAGGTCATTAAATCTAAATCCCCGCCAAGTGTGGATACCGTTCAAATTTGGAAGTTGGGTCATATATTGGATATTGTTACTATTTTGTTCTTTTTTGAGTACATTGCACATGTACTAAGAACGTTTCACATCTTTTCTGTCAGTTGTTGTTTTTCGTTTCTTAATAACGTTAAGTGTTGTTTTTGTCACATATTTCACATTTCGTAAAGAGCGTTATGTATATGCTTTGTCAGTTTTCATTGCAAATTTCCAAAAAACGTTAAGCCAGTCTGTCATGTTTACATTTAGATAATTTTTAAACGACTGATAATGGTAAGAACATCAATGTCGCATATATACATCTTTTTGAATTGGATACATTGCACATCTCCTAAGAACGTTAGGCATCTGTTCCTTTGGATTTCATTACACATCCACTATGAACGTTACAACCCCTCAGTCAAATTTGTTTTAAGGCAATATTAAAAGGAGATTTCAAATTTGAGTGAAATTCAGCACATTATCTTAGCCAAATGACCTAACCAATATATAAGTCACTTGTCATTTTCTAAGTATTTCTAAGTTTTTGAATTGGAGGGGATCATTTTTTTATCCCTTTGTATTACTTATCCATACTCACATGTTTCAACTCATAGTTAAAAATAAACATGATATTATTCACCAAGTAGTGAAATTCTACATTATTCTTTAAAAAATTTGCATAGGTACCTTTTGTTTTAATAAAATTATATTATAACTTTCACATTCCCCTTCAAATGACAAACACAAAGATCGTGTTGAGCACCTTGGAACACTTTGTTGACCACATTAGCTATGCTTGCATCGTGGTTAAAGATGATAACTAGGTTTCGAGCATCTCCAATGGCTCCATGTAATTTCTTGAAAAATCACTCCCATGAAGAATTATTTTCTATATCACCAATTCCAAATGCAAAGGGGTATATGTTACGATTGCAATCAAATGCAGTGGCTACAAAAAGAACATCCTTATGCTTTGGCTTTAAATGAGAAGCATCCAAGGCAATGACGGGTCGCATCCAATACATGAATCCTCTAATAGATATACCGATGGCAAAGAAGAAATAATGAAATCGATTACCATCGTCAGTTTGTATGTGTGTGATTGTCCCGGGATTCACCCGCTCCAATTGAGCACAATAAGAAGGGAGGTGGGCATATGATTCCTCAGGTGAACCACATCGTGCAACCAAGGCCACCTTTCTAGCCTTCCATGTTGTCTAGTAACTGATCATAACTGCATAAGTAATTTGAACGTCTCTAATCACATCTGCGGGAGTATATATAATGGAGGGCTCAGTAAACTTGTTCTTCATAACGTGCCCAATTAGGTACTTCCCAGCTTGAGGGTGCCTCCTAGTTAACATCAAATTACATGTATGCCAACCCTCATCTTTCACAAGCCTAAATTCCTTGCACCCTAGAACAAATTACTGCAGAATTATACTCTAGGAAATAGGTGAGATAGTCGTCGTCCACAATCTTCATATACCTGTTTGCAGATGGTGAAACAGGAACTAGATACTTGAACATAATTTCTAAGTTCTCAGAATCAAGTCTAGCAATCTTGTAAACCTTATCAACTAGCTCTGACAATTTTATGTTCCTTGAAACAAGGACCCCTTTCTCTTCACCACCTTCGTACATACATGAATTCTCGGATGTAACCCAATTCCCATTGTAGCATATCATTACAGGTACAATATCCATTTAGCATGACCTTGTTAATGTTGATAAATCCTACACAAAATTGGGATAGTCATAGTTAATGAAACATGTCCCTGCAAGTAGATCACATTGTAATAACACAGTTTAAAGCATTATCTTTAGGATTTATGCACAATATCTAAAGTATATTAGCAAAATATATACAACCTCCCTATCTAGTATGTATGCAATATGAACACCATATCAAACTTCACGACATAGTATGCACACCGTCAATACATTGTATATACAATGTATCACTCCTGTCCTGTGTCAACACGATACCAACGTCTTCTCCGATATGCTAACTGGAAACCCTAAGCTCATGGATGCACTAAACATCCGCCATATCACAGTATATTTCAATTATGTGCCATAATTAACAAAGTAACAACTTACTAATCAATCCTTGGACTTTAAGAAATAAGTTGGACAAATGATAAACATATAACAAAATTCAAATCTAACAACTGGAATTACTTCATTTGATGCCTAAAAATCGATATAGTATGGAAGGTTGAATAAGGACACGTACCTAAAGCCAAATCCAGATCTAACTATGGTGAGCTCTAAAACTGGTACAAGATGATGTTATTGGTGTCTAAAGAGAAGGAGCTTGGCTTGTGGAGCTTATTGGCGTCTGGGAAGGAAGAACAAAAACGCTTCAACGTCTGGACTTTATTGCCGTTTGAGGAGAAAAAAATCGCCCCAACAGCTAGAGCTTATTGGGGTATGGGTGAAAACTGAGAGTGAGGTCTGATTTGGCTTCCAAAAAGCACTATGTAAACAAGAGTATTTTAGTTATTTCATATATTCAGCCCTGTATCATTCATGTCTTTCATATTTTTCTGACTATTTTAGCAACCAATTAATGAATTTAGCCTATAATAGCTAATTTCCCAAAAATCCATATCCTCGTTCACCATAAAATCGGCTCCTCTTATTAGAGAAAGAGTGAGTTGGCTTTTACTCCACCTCGAGGCTCATCATTCATCTCAAATACTAGCTAGGAGGTGTGGAGACTTCAGAGAATTTTACTAAACGAGAATCTAGACAAAGTGGACCCAAGCACTAGCTTTTGGGTAGAGAGGAATTGGTAGAACTAGAACACCTACATAGGTCTTAAATCAAGATCCAAAGGTAGTGTTTCTATTCATCTCTTTCAGAATTTTTTTTTTGGATGTAAAAGGTACAATATTCATTGATGGAAAAGATAAATAAGTACATGAAGGAAGATAGGGTGCTATTATTTGGGTCTTGATAAAACTTTGCCAAGGATTTCATCCCGGTCGAAAGGAAAAGAGTGTCCCGCACCAATATTACATGGTATGACTATCCTCAAATAATACATCAAGAATCAAGTCTGGGAGTTCTTCAAACCAAATTAAATCATTTGCAGCAGTTTGGCCAAACCTCACTAGTCTATGAGCAACATCGTTAGCTTTCTCTTTTCACATGGGTGAACTTGACTCATGGAATTATTGACAAAAAAGTTTTGGTATCATTTAAAAAACATGTGGATACATCAACAATTTAGATCTTGACTTTGAAGGGAATTTAGTTTATTTAACATAGTTGCTTGCACCTGCCATATCTAGTTTTGCATGTTGATTTAATTGCTAGATCTTGTCCTGCATGTTAGATTAGATGTAAATTTTTGAAGTCTCAAGCATGAAACTCCCTATGAGATAGAGTGGTTCTCATTCATGAGCGTGTTATAATATGAGTAGACGACATAGTTGATATGTTTCACTTTTAGAGTATATTAATAAAAAGCAAATACAAGTGTTATAATTTTAATTATAATATGAGTCGACAATATGGTGTAACACCACCCTAATGAATTCCAAACGAAACAGAATGCCTCCAAGATTTTACTCAATATTTCCCCAAAAGAAAAGTAGTTGAAAGTTGAAGAAACTTGCAAGAGTTGGAAGACTTCACGTGTAGAACAAATTAAGTCAAAAAATGAAAAAATTGTGGGTAGATTAACTACGAACTGCAAGAGTTTGATACAAGTTTCTTGCAGAATAACAAATGCTAAAAAGAATTCTTTTCGGGGTCGAACAAATGCTAAAAAGAATTGAGAAACATAATTGCTCTGTTTTCTCTCCTATATTCAGCAATGACCCTCGTCTTGTTTTTAAATTTTTGCGAGGATAACTGCTGATTCGATACAAATTAGTTCATCATAGTGTATGCTTCGCCCTTGTTTCGATTCCTGTATGAACAGGAGGAACTCTGTAATATGCTGGCATTGTTGCCGGAAAGAACATTTGTCTAACTCCTTCAGCCTTAATAATTGGGAATATGATTCCTGATGCACTCTGGAAAATGAAAACCAAAAGATTAGTTTCATTAAGTAGAAATTCATATCTGTATCATTTGTAATATGTCTCAAGTAACAAGCTTGCTGATGAGACAATACTGGGAAGATGATCAATAAACATACCAAGATCAATCTAGCCCCCAACCACAGGCGTTTCGGTGTAGGGAATGGAATCATTAGGCGGCCGACTCCATAGACAGCCACTGCAAAGAAATGAAGAAACAGGCTGATTGGACGAGGGTTAAGACCGGAGAGTAGAGATATTGGTCCGTTTGAACAGACACCTCCAAGGCTCAAATAGTCGAAACATGCGTCACGCATTTCTTGTCTTGCGGGGTCAGGTGATGCACAAAACACCTTGTAAAGGGCACCGGCCAATGTGTTTATGGTAGATGACACAGGCTGTAACGAAAATTAACCGATTCCATTAGACAAATTTTCGCATGCATGATAAAATGCTCATGTTAAGATATATATGTGACTGTTATGTTTGTCAAATTGTGAATCAGTGTCTGACGTAACAACATAACATGTCAGACTATCTGATAAAAAACTATTAATTTACATTTCGGAAATGCAGCTATATACCTTGCGCAGTGTATAGAATGATTCGAGATAATCGCACAAAGCAGGTGCATCGTTGAAATCACTTAGGGGTCTCAGAAGATCCCTCAGAAGAACAATGTCGGAAAGAGCAACAGTCATTCCTCCTCCGGTTAAAGGATGCCTCATGTTGAATGCATCCCCCAATAAAATTGCACCAGGAGTGGGTTGAGGAGCAGCCGGCATGCTTTTGTTTTGCATTGTTCTGATGATACCTTTATCAACCGCTGCTAGAAATGCCTTTAAGAGCTGACGGGGAACCTGAAATAATAAATTCCTCAAATTAGACCCTTTCGATCGAATGACTTGAAAGTGAAACTTAGTAAAGTCAAGCAAAATATTGCACACCTGAGGAGCCACCACAGTTTTCAAATAGTTGGCCATTTCGCCATTAGCTACTGAAGGTACTTTTGTGCCGGGAACATCTACCAAACAACGAACCTCAGTACTACTGATAGGATAAAAGAGGATGGGTGAAGGGTCTCCCAAAATCACATGTCCATGGTTTGCATGAGGAAGCTCACAGTTCTCCAAGATCAAACCGACAAAGCAGGACGGATTTTCAATCTGCAGTATTAAAACAAGTTATTCCTCATGTTGGTCTCATGAAAGAGCAAACACTTTCCATGTTAGAATGTAAAACAAATGCTCGAGTTTCTAAAGATCGAAGAGTAATAAATTACATTTGGAGTAGAGATCGAGCGGCGAAGATTTGAAAAGCAGCCATCGCATACTATTGTAAGGGGAGCATATGTTCTCATCTCCTCTCCGGCCTTGTTCTTGTACATCACTCCTTTGATGGTGCCCTTTTCTTCAAGTAGTGTGGTCACTGTTCCTTGTTCCAATTTCACACTGCAGAGAAAACATTGTGAGACATGAGTAAGAGGTACAAAACAAATTACATCACAACATTCACAGCCAAGAAATCATGGAAGATGATCTTCTCATCATATTCCAAAGGAAAATGGGAATTTACGTACTTTGGAAGAGTTGCAGCCCTTTCGCGCATTCTTTGGATGAAACGCCCGTTGTGGAAACTTCTCCCCGCAATATCTGAACTATATGTTTTCAAGGGATAGGACAGTTTCGTGTCATTGCCATTTTTGTAAAGAGCATAACCGAACACTTTCTGAGCATCAATGGAGTCATTAGCACAATCTTCAAGACCTAATTCAATCAACTTGAGATAGCCTCCAGGTTGCAATAGTTCACCAACAATTCTGTCTGGCTCGTTCAAGTCTCTTTCGATCACATGTACACGCCGTCCTTCCTATATTTAACAAGAATCAAAATTCATGATTAACTCAAAACGCTACTTAATTACAACTTTAATTAAGCTCCGCCAGGACAACAAGATCCGAATGCTTAATTAGCCAAACTAATGACAATTACAAACTGCCATAAACCAAGTTTAGCTGTGTGAACAAGATTAATATATTGTTTGGACTGCACTATTGGAGTTAGCAGCCTATATTAGAGCCAAATCATAAAGACAAAAACAAAGGCTTTGACAGCTTCATCTATTGACTGAATCCTCCATTGTACGGTTTATTTAAAATGCTAATTAGTTTACTCTCTTAGACAAATGTTAGTGAGAAACATTTAAAAGAGCATTTAGGATTAATATTAAGGTCCATTATTTTTTTCCCCGGTTGGAAACGATGCTTCAAGTATTTTTAACTATGAAATGAAGTTTTAATTAAGGAAAGAAATGAATCAATAAGAACTAGTAACAACTTAATAATGCTAATAATAATTATTGACGATGATTACGTTTTCTATTGAACATTCATTCATCTTAAAAATAAATAAACAAACAAATAAAAACTAGAGAATGTAGATTATGAAGATAAAAGAGAGAGAAATGATAATCACCTTCCCAAGAGTGTAAGCAAGAGCAGCACCAGCAACTCCGGCACCGACAATGACAACGTCCGTACTTTTCTCAATCTCCGGCGCCAAAAAAACACCGGTTGCTGAAATATTCGCGACGTCTTCCTTCTTCTTTTCGCTGTAGGTGGTGTTTATGATGACGAAGAAAACAGAACTCAACAAAGAAACTAAGACACCAGCAAGAACATACTCATAAACCATCTTAATTTAATTAATTAATCTCTAAAGTGTAGTGTTTTTTAACGTCTAGAATTTGGTTGTGAATTTTGTGATTTGTGAATGTGAAGTGCTAAATGCTTATGAGGGCGTTTATATAGAATGGGATACTGCAATTGGTAGGCTGCTGCCGCGGTGCTTCTGGCCATTTTTTTATTGAATGAATTTAGCAGTGTGTGGATTATGTGAAAATCGTGTGGGCAAGAGGACAAAGATACAGTCACTTGGGGACAATTTAATGGTGTCACATTCAATCATGCATTACGTTATATTTTATATTTTTTGATCAATCATGCATTATGTTATATTAAAAATTCAGCCTTGTTTTATATTGAAATTGGCATATGGATTGGATTTTGATTACAGCTAATCTTTTTAATTTACTTCTCCAAGTTATATATAAATATTATATATATATATGGGTTAAGATTGGGAGACACATATTTTGACACACATTTTGAAACATTTTCTTGTGGATCCCATTTCGTAACTTTTTTCAAGGATCCGAACCGTCTATATTTCAATTCATAGATCATCCTTACAAAAATTTAGACAACTTCAAAACCATTAAGACATTCATTTGTAGTGAAGAAATGGACGATTATTGTTTTATTAAGAAACGCTAAAATGACTACCATTTAATTCAATGGTCATATAGTTTCAAATTTGGGTAATTTTTGGTACAGATGATATTTGAAGGAAGACCTAAAAGATATACGATTGGATCGTTAAAATACATTACGGAGTGGGCTCTAAGAAAGTTTGTCAAAATATGTACCAAAAAATGAGCCGAAACCCATATGAATTTGTACCTACTTTCCACTTGCCTCCTCTTCATATAGTAATTGGATGGAACTTAAGAAATTTTAGGAGTGTAAGTTGGAATGAAGTTTCTCATTTTGCCTTTAAAATTTTTCGATTCGAACCCAAAAAAATTCTGATAAATACACTTATAGATTTCGAAAATTTTCAATTTTCTCTCCGAATTTTCAAACTGTTTCGAATTTATTAAAATAACACATGGTGGATTAAAGATCACATATGACATACCATGATCACTGAGTGTTGACTGAAAAAAGAAAAGATGAGAGAGTGAAACACATGTGAATTCATCTAAAACTCAGTCAAAGAGTGTGGCACTCCCACTGAGACCGCTTGCTAGCTCTCCTATTGAGACTAAGTTTGGTCAATGAGTCCAACATAAGTGCGTGGGCATTCAGATGTCCGCCACATAATAAATTACAAACAATTTTTTTATTTTCGATGGGAAGAAACTAGGAGCTGATTGAAGGCTGAAACAGCTATCAGAAATAATTAAAATATCTGTATCAAGAAAATAAATAAGTAGTTATTTGTTTTTTGTTATTTTTTTTTATCAAAGTGTAGTTTTTCTTGAAATTATTATTAGAGCCTACAAACAAATGATCGAATACGACTGTTATAATGGTATGGAGACGTGAGAGCAACGGGGACGTTTTTGTTTTCGTATTTTTTATTTTTTGATACATCCTATTGTTTATTTGTTTGATCTTGGGGCAAGTGGGAAAGTTGGGTCTCCAAGTCATCAAGTATGGAGCAATGCTTTTGTCAAAGTCGAAGTTGAAATCGAGGAAGTCAAATGCAACAGATAAATAATTTCAATTAAAATTCAGCGTGGTAGAAATGAACTTTTATTTAAATTAACAGTGAGGAATAATAAGAAATATGCAAACACAAAAAAAAGATAACACACAATATTTTTTTCAAATGGTAAAACTCCACACACAATGAAGAAAATGCACAGGCACACAATCGATTAAATAATCCACTAAGGAATAAGACTTTTACAAGACTCATTTTGATAGACACTTACTAGACTTAAAGCTTTACCAAATACTTTTATCTTGCAATACTCCGTCTCCCTTTGCTCTCTTTTGGATGAACACATCACACACAGTAGGTCCTCCTCACGAACAAAGAGATACACACAACTTGTTCACGAACAATTTTTAATTATAAATAAATGCAAGGATTCTAAAGCTTTCACAAAGTTGCTCTCAAAATCTAACAAACGTTAAACCTCTCCTTTTGCTAAGATTTGATCTCACTCTCCTAATAAAACTCAATCTATCAATTTATATTTTCCTAAAATGAATGCAGATGCTGTCAACAAAATAAAAAATAAAAATAAAAAAATGACACACCCCGACCTGGATGTCTAGGTGGACACCCAAAAATTGAGGGTGCTGGCCGACACCCAGTGAGGTGACGAAAGCCATTTGGAATAAATGAGGAGTAATTAAAGCAGTTTGAATTAAAATAATAACAGAGTGCACAAAAGTGTGCAAACCGAAAAGAATAGATAATAGAATAACTGTTTGGCAGAAATGAAACAAGAGTAATTACTACTAGTAAAGAAATTCGTACACTAAGGAAGAAGTATGACACCACGAGTCGATGTCAACAGCTCCAAGCCTACTAAACTTGGAGGGGCGCAAAACAGAAAGGTGAGTGGGCCATAAACAATAGTTTTTCTAAAACTTTTCTTTTTTGAAAGTACTAACCCCTCGCTGTAAAAACCTGTAATAGTTCTTGAAATCATACTACATAGTAGGTATGAAAAACAGTGTAAAGTGGAAAGTCTGTTGTTTTCCAAAACGGGTAAATAACCACAAAATCGAGATACAAAATCTTCAACGTAAACCAACACGTAGAAATCAATATGAGAATCCAAGAATAACATCAACCTCCGTGGCATAAGTGAAATCAAGTATAAATCACAAATAATAACGAGGGTACGCTCAGTAGGCAGTGCAAACACACGAGCTCATGCAGAGATATTCTGCCATGAACAGGCTCGGTGTAATAATCTACTCTCAAGTACTACATACACGTGAAGCTGGCGCTAAGCGCGTC
This sequence comes from Gillenia trifoliata, assembly GCA_018257905.1. NCBI lineage: Eukaryota > Viridiplantae > Streptophyta > Magnoliopsida > Rosales > Rosaceae > Gillenia > Gillenia trifoliata. Next base: position 4,528,210 of record CM031086.1, on the reverse strand, counting down.
ACAACGAGTTCTAGATGCCAAGGCAACTAGAACAGGCTAGCACCTACTATGGATCCAAAGTGAGCGTGTCGGAGCAATGTGAACATACACGTGAAGCTGGTCCTGGCCTCGGACAGTACTATAGACACCGTGTAAGCATTCCTAGTTGAGCGTGTATAAAAATATGCCATGGGTAAAGTCTCGTATAGTAAAACGGGGTATAGTATAAAGTACTTTGTTTCTAAAGTAAGTCTCGTAGTGAAACATTCTAAAATCCGAGATACCGATAATATGATAAAATACTTGAAATACTAAAATCAAGTAACGTAGTAAGTAAACCAAATTATAAGGTAGTAATTAAATCCAAGGTTCACTTCAACATAATTGTAAATCTCATTTCAAAGCATAAGCATAATATTATTTCTCAAAACACATATAATATATAATTTAATAAAGAAAGGGCCCACTCACAGTAACCGTTGCCGAAATTGCTTATTTGTACGCTCTCCGTACTCCACGGGTTGTCAAACCTAAGTTAGAACACCCACAATTAATAAAATAATTGGAAACTACGAAGAAAACGAAGTTTGGAACTGAAATTAGGAGTTTCGGGGTCGGAAAACCCAAGAACGCCTCCGTGGGCAGCCGTGCGCCGTCGCACGCGCTGCCAAATGGCCTCACGCGCCACCACACGCTGCCAAATGGCCTCACGCGCCACCACGCGCTGCTGTGAAGTCCTACGCGCCCTCACTCCTCGCCACACGCCGGTGGAAGTCCACCACCAGCGGCCACGCGCCGTTAAAGTTAACGGAATATTCTAACATCGTTAGAATATTCTGTTAACACCGTTAGTTAACGAAACAGAATAAACCTTTGGAATATTCCCCAGCCCAACCGAGTTTGGACCAAGTTTGATGACGTCATCACCAGTTGGCTGACGTCAGGGCCGGGTTGGTTGACATTAGCTCGCCGGTGACCGGTGCAACTTCCGGCCGCCGCCTGCCGACCGGAGTTTCACCGGAAATCTAAGGATTTTGCCAGAATTCATCAAATCAACATATCTCAGTTAAAACACAGCCATTTACACGAATCAAGTACCAAAATAAAGCTGGGAGAGTGAGGATTCAGAATTTACCACTTTGAGGGCCAAAATGTGGCCGAAGATGGCCGGAATTTGGTCAAATTGACTGTTTGACTAATATATATATATATATATATATATATGAAATTGCAACTAAAATATAAGTTTGTGTATGACATTGCACTGTTTTAAAGATAATGTATGAGATTGCAATTGCACCCAAACTTAAGGGTGCAAAATATAATTTATCCTAAAAAGTTTAATTGAAACAGGTTCTTCCCATACCAATTAATTCCTTAGTTTTTCTTATTCCTAACTTATTCGATTCTTTAAGAATGAGAAAATAGAATTCCATAAATAAAAGATAAACAAAAAGTCATGATAAATATTTTAATAGCGAGAGTACTTTTGACAAAGTATTGCTCCACAGTCCACACTAATGACTTGACCCAACTTCCCCGTTGCCCCCATTGTCCCCACTCTCCGTACCAACGTAAGACTTATTCGACCACATGTTTAAAAGAAACACTATGTATACTTGACAAAAATAAAATACAAAAGAATGGCTACTTATTTAAACAGGGTCATTTAATCATGCACGACCCTGTTTTATATTATATATATGTATATTTAATTATAAAAAATACTAGAGAGATCGCATTAGTATACTATTTAATTTGACAATTAATGTATACATGTCACGTCAATTAATAAATTTATCTGATTAAATATTAATTATATGTATTAATTATTACATGAAATGACACACTAAAATAATTTTAAAATATGATTTCCCTATAATTACTCTTTAATTATTTCTGATAACTTATTCCCACGTACTTATCAGTAAAGCAGTCACTGGTAGGCGCCTACACAGAAGCTTCAAGCTTTGCCCGACAAAAATACTTAATTCTCTCTCTCTCTCTCTGTATATATATGTGTAAACGCATCCAGTTGCTGTTTCATAACAACCATAAGCATAAAGTACTTTACATTCACAACTCACAAATCACAGCGAAAATATATTAGTTAAAGATGGTTTACGAGTATGTTCTTGCTGGCGTCTTGGTTTCTCTGTTGGGTTCGGTTTTCTTCATGATCATAAATACTACTTACAGTGAAAAGAAGAAGGTTACGAATGTGTCGGCAAACGGTGTTTTTCTGGTGCCGGAGATTGAGAAAAGTACCGACGTTGTCATTGTCGGTGCCGGAGTTGCTGGTGCTGCTCTTGCTTACACTCTTGGAAAGGTGATCATTATTTCTCTCTCTCTCTATTTATATAGTCTAACTCTCTCGATCTTTATAATCTCTATTCAGTTTATGGCCAAGTTCCAAAGTTCTCTAGATTTTTTAGAAGATGAAATAGAAATGTTGAATAGTAAGTTCTCTAGTTTTGTTACTACTTTTTCAACTCTATTTTCCTCATCAACTCGGTTAAGTTAAGCAGTCATCAAAACTTGAGCAGTGTTTTTTCTGAGTTTTGATTTCTTAATGATTTATTTATTTTTTTCCTTAATTAAAGATCAGAGATTTCCTATGAATGAGTCCTTCAAAACTTGCTTTCATAGTTAAAAATACTTGAAACATCGTTTAGAAGAAGAAAAAAGAAAAGGAATGGATCTTATTATAAATATTGCACCCAAAACTCGCTTTTAAATCTTTCTCACTAAATTTGTCTAAGAGCTGAGTAAGCTAATTAGCATATTATCTTGTTCACAATAAAGTTTGGTTTCCGGCCGTTTGTAATTGTCCTATGGTACATTGAGAAGGCTGGCTAATTAAGCATTCAGATCTTATCCCGGCGTTGATCAGAGTTGTAATTATGTGGCCTTTTGAGTTAATCATGAGTTTTTCTTCTTGTTAAATATAGGAAGGAAGGCGTGTCCATGTGATCGAAAGAGACTTGAGCGAGCCAGACAGAATTGTTGGTGAACTATTGCAGCCTGGAGGCTATCTCAAATTGATTGAATTAGGCCTTGAAGATTGTGCTAATGACTCCATTGATGCTCAGAAAGTGTTTGGTTATGCTCTTTACAAAAATGGCAATGACACAAAACTGTCATATCCCTTGGAAACATATAGCTCTGACGTCGCTGGTAGAAGTTTCCACAACGGGCGTTTCATCCAAAGAATGCGTGAAAGGGCTGCAACTCTTCCAAAGTACCTAAATTCCCATTTTCCTTTGGAATATGATGAGAATATAATCTTCTTCAATGTAGTTTCTTTTGTACCCCTTACTCATGTCTCAATTTTTTTTCTCTACAGTGTGAAATTGGAACAAGGAACAGTGACAACACTACTTGAAGAAAAGGGCACCATCAAAGGAGTGACTTACAAGAACAAGGCCGGAGAGGAGATGAGAACTTATGCTCCGCTAACAATAGTGTGCGATGGATGCTTTTCAAACCTGCGTCGCTCTATCTCTACTGCAAATGTAATTTCTTCGATTTTTAGAAATTCGAGCATTTCTATAATTTAGCATGGAAGTGTATGCACTTTCATGAGACCAACAAGACTAACTTGTCTAAATATTGCAGATTGAAAATCCGTCCTGCTTCGTCGGATTGATCTTGGAAAACTGTGAGCTTCCTCATGCAAACCATGGACATGTGATTTTGGGAGATCCTTCACCCATCCTCTTTTATCCTATCAGTAGTACTGAGGTTCGTTGTTTGGTAGATGTTCCCGGTACAAAAGTACCTTCAGTAGCTAACGGCGAAATGGCTAAGTATTTGAAAACTGTCGTGGCTCCTCAGGTATCTATTATTTTGCTTGACTTTATTAAGTTTCATTTCCAGTCATTTCGATTCAAAGGGACTAATCTGAGTAATGTGTTGTTTCAGGTTCCCCATCAGCTCTTAAAGGCTTTTCTGGTAGCGGTTGATAAAGGAATCATCAGAACAATGCAAAACAAAAGCATGCCGGCTGCTCCTCAGCCCACTCCTGGTGCAATTTTATTGGGGGATGCTTTCAACATGAGACATCCCTTAACCGGAGGAGGAATGACTGTGGCTCTTTCCGACATTGTTCTTCTAAGGGATCTTCTGAGACCCCTAAGTGATTTCAACGATGCACCTGCATTGTGTGATTATCTCGAATCATTCTACACACTCCGCAAGGTATGTAGACACATTTTCGATATGACAATATAACACGTCATATATATAATTGTCATGCATGTGAAAATGTGTCTGATGGAATTGGTTAATTTTCATTGTAGCCTGTGTCATCTACCATAAACACATTAGCCGGTGCCCTTTACAAGGTGTTCTGTGCATCGCCTGACCCCGCAAGACAGGAAATGCGTGAAGCATGTTTTGACTATTTGGGCCTTGGAGGCGTCTGTTCAAATGGACCAATATCTCTACTCTCTGGTCTTAACCCTCGTCCGATCAGCCTGCTTCTCCATTTCTTTGTTGTGGCTGTCTATGGAGTCGGCCGCTTAATGATTCCATTCCCTACACCGAAACGCCTGTGGTTGGGGGCTAGATTGATCTTGGTATGTTATTCATTTTCCCAGTACTTTTTCATCAGCAAGCTTATTACGTAAGTCATATTACAAACAACACAAACATGAATTGCTAACTAATCTTTTGGTTTTCAATTTTGCAGAGTGCATCAGGAATCATATTCCCAATTATTAAAGCCGAAGGAGTTAGACAGATGTTCTTTCCTGCAACAATGCCAGCATATTACAGAGTTCCTCCTGTACATAGAAGAATCGAAACAAGAACGAAGCATATATGTTAAGAAAAAAAACAAACAAAATACTTGTATCATATTAGCATTTACCCTCGCAAGCAAGGTGAGGGTCAATGCTGAAATTAGGAGAGAAAGTAGACAAAATTATTGTTCTCAATTCGTTTTAGCATTTGTTGTTCTGCAATAGGGAACATGATTCCACAAGAAACTTGTATCTAACTGTTGCAGTTTGTATATAATCACTTTAATTTTTTACTTATTTAGTACTACTAATCAAGTCTTCAAACATCCGACCTTTCCAATGCGTGCTTCTGTGATTTGCTGGTTTTAATTTTTTGTTTCTTCTGATTTAGGGTAGTTTCTTTGTGCGGTCTTCTGGTACAGAAAGAACCTGACCTAAGTTCATCAACTAATTGCAAGGAACTAAAAATAAAACATGAAGCATATCTGCGAGACAAGATTGACCCTTGAAATTTTAGCATGTCTTTTAGGCTGGAAAAAATACTTCAGGTAAAACGACACAAACATCATGCTTATTCCAACTAGGGTGATAATTAGGGTGAACGTTCCAAGGTTGCTGGGGTTTGGGAGAGAGTGCAGCATTTGAAGGGAATTATGTAACAGCGGGGTTGGCCAAGGGGAAAACTGGTGTCATTGTTTGCCATCTAAAAAACTATATCAATCCGCTTTATAAGAAAGAGTATAAAATTCTGGAAACACCATCGGAAGTACCCCTTTTGATTTCTAAAACCTAAGAAATACAAATGGCTATCAACACATTATAAATACTTAGTTACTAACAGCATAAAAGGACTCGGTTGTTGTTCTTAGAAGCATATTGTTATTTGCATTACTAACAGCATAAAAGGACTCCATTTTTTAGGGCATTGTTGTTTGCATTACTAAGCAATACTGAGACCTTGTTGCCGGATCTAACCTTGTCATTGTCCCTTTCTTGAATCAGTACGAATACAAGTCCTTATCTCTTCGAGACTCATAACATCACCGAGGTTATGTTCTAATACAGTGCAACTTTCCATGAATGCAGCATACTCGGCCTGTGACAAATCCTTAGCCTTATCTTTGATACATTCGATAAGAACAAGCGCTGCACAAATCATTAGTGAGGAAACAGAAGTCAATAAATTCTCAACTGCTTCAAGAAAGATTAGCGTGAGAGGATTAGTTCATAGAATTTTGACTGGTTTTGCAGTCCTTGTATTCATCCAATTATATATTACAATCGTGGAATTTTGGAGTCCTACTAGGAGTACTAAACATAGTGGACTAATTACAAGATAAAGTTGTGGAAAACAAGAAAAATAAACACACAAGAATCTATCAGCAAGTTGGTGAACTGAGGGAACATAGCAAGTGCGGAGAACACCAAAGTGGAGCAGCTCCCGAACAAAGTGATAATCAATTTCGATACCTGTGTCTTTTCCTCGCATGAAAGATAGGATTTGCAGCAATTTGTAAAGCAAACATATTATCAACAAATATTCAAGGTGGAACACGCAAGGAAATGCCAAGTTCTCGAAATAGATAACAAAACCAGAGGATCTCAGCGGCCGTAGTGGCAAGAGCACGATATTCAGCCTCCGTGCTAGACCGAGAAACAGTAGGTTGTTTCTTAGCCGTCCATGTGAGAATATTAGGTCCAAGAAAGATGAAAGCACCAATAGTGGAGCGACGATCATCAATACTACCAGCCTAATCGGAATCCGAGAATCCATAAAGAGTGAAGGAAGCTGTCTTATGGAAGCAAAGACCATGAGAAAGTGTGCCTTTAACATAGCGGAGGATGCGTTTGACACTTTGAAGATGCGTGGTGCGAGGGGCATGCATGAATTGGCACACTTGGTTGACTGCATAGGCTATGTCAGGGCGAGAGAGTGTAAGATATTGAAGACCCCCAACAATGCTTCGATAAGTGGACTGATCAGTGAGAGGGTCACCATCCAAGGAAGATAGCCGTGTAGAGGAACTTATGGGAGTTGGACTCGGTTTGCAAGACTCCAGGTTGAACTTTTTGAGAAGGTCAATAGCATACCGATTTTGACTGAGAGAAATCGTAGTAGGGGTAGGATGTATTTCGAGACCACAGAAGAAGCTGAGATCACCCATTCGCCTACTTTCAAATTTGGAGCATAACTCATCAACGAACAAAGAAATTTCAACGGCATTGTGACCTGTAATGATGATATCGTCAACATAGATAAGTACAAAAATGGATGATTGCGAACCATGCCGAATAAATAACGAAGTATCCGAGTGGTTATGAAATAACCCTTGAGTGAGTAAAAAAGAAGTGAGTCGCTGAAACCAAGCACGAGGTGCTTGTTTAAGGCCATATAGAACCTTATGGAGTTTGCAAACATATTGGGGACGTTCGGGATCAATGAATCCAGGTGGTTGTTTCATATAGACCGTCTCTTGTAAAATACCATTGAGAAAGGCATTGTGAACGTCCAATTGTTGGAGTGTCCAACTCTTTGAAACAACTAAAGACAGAATTGTTCGAATAGTTGCAGGTTTAACCATTGGACTAAAAGTCTCATCATAGTCCAAACCTTCTTGTTGATTAAAACCCTTGGCAACTAATCGAGCTTTATGCCTTTCGATAGAGCCATCGGCTTTCCTTTTCAGTTTGAAGACCCACTTACATCCAATGATGTTCATAGACGGACAGTATGGCATGAGAGACCAAGTACGATTATGCATGAGAGCGTCATATTCAGTCTGCATGACAACCTGCCAGTGTGTGTGCTTCGAAGCTTGGGCATAGCTTGTAGGTTCATGGGATAGTAGATTATTAAATATGGCAATCAAAGCTTGAGGAAGTTGATGCGGAGAAGAACCATAAACTAGGGAGTTAATGTTGGGGTTGCTGCAGACGGTACCAAAGCAAGTTGAGGTGCTGTTGAATTTGTTGCTGATGAGGAAGCAGTTTGTGGGGCTTGTGCTGTGTTAAACTGATCAGAAACAGCTGCCAGGTCTTGCCTAGGTGGTGGAGTGAGTGTTAGAGGAGAAGTAACACTTCTTTGGGTTGTGGAGAGGTGCTGATTATGATTGGCAGCATCTGATGGACTGCTAGACTGTGAAGCCGACAGTGGCTGCTGAGGGGAACTTGGTCCAACAAGAATTGGTGTTGGTAGCCGAAGTTGAGTAATTCCTTTATCCCTGGATACAAGCTCAGGAAATGGAAAGGTGAGCTCATCGAAGGTTACGTGACGCGAAATATAAACACGACCGGAGATGGGTTCCAAGCAACGATATCCTTTTCTAATGTAAATCATACCCTATGAACACAGATTTTACTGATTTAGGCATAAGCTTATGCTTGTTGTATGGAACCAAGTGTGGGAAGTAAGTACAACCAAATGACTACTTGAGCATCTTATAATCCGGAGAATGTTGGTTTAATTTCTCATAAGGAGAAGAGTTGGCAAGATTCACCGTCGGCAGTCTGTTGATAAGAAAGACAGAAGTTGAGAAAGCTTCAACCCAATAGCTAAGTGGGAGTTTAGATTGAGATAATAAACAAAGCCCTTTTTCAACAATGTGACGATGCTTTCTTTCGACTAAACCATTTTGTTGAGGCGTGTAGGGACAAGATATTTGATGACTAATGCCACTATCACGTAGAAATTGCATGAATGATCTACTTATGAATTCACCCCCACCATCTATTTGCAGCGTTTTGATTGTTAAGGTTAGTCAATTTTCAATCATCCTTTTAAACCCAACAAAAGTGGCTAGCACATCCGATTTCTTTAGCAGTGGATAGAACCAAATATAACGAGTATGATCGTCTACAATGGAGAGATAAAACCGATATCCAAAGTTTGATGAGATAAGGGATGGTCCCCAAAGATCGAGATGTAATAGTTCCAATGGTTTTTGTGCATGAGAAGTGCGATCAGTGAACGGTAGTTTGCAACATTTACTCATAGGAAAAACATGACAAATTTGATTAGAATCAAGGACACCATTGACAAGTAATTGATGTTTATTCAAAAGCACTCGAAAAACATCATAAGATATGGATGTCCAATGCAAGCATGCCACACATCTTGAGTTGTCTTCTCTCCATAGAAAAGTATATTCTCGGTGACCTTTGGAGCAGCACGGATGTGATAAAGACCATTGAAACTACTGCCAACTAGAAGGGCCTTCCCCATCTTGTTGTCCTTAACACAAAAACCATAAGCATTCCTGATGAAATAACAGTCATTCTCAAGGCAAAATCTACGAATGGACAATAGATTTTTTCGAATGGCGGGAACACATAATACTTCTTTAAGATCCAATGAATTCATCGGTGTGCATAGTTTTCCGTCCCCAATATACATAATAGAAAGATGAGATCTGTTACCAACAATAATAGAGTCGGTACCTGTATAGGGTTGCACGTTGGTGAGTGCACGAGGGTCAGAAACCATGTGGTGAGTTGCTCCGGAATCGAAACACCAAGTCATTGGGTCTGAAGTAGAGCTTGAATGAGTAGCTGTATAAGCATAGTTTCCACGTTGAGGGCAAACGCGTGAATCATGGTCATCTTTTCCACATTGTTGACAAGGACTATCAAACTGAAAGTTGGAGTAGTTTGAAGGCATTGGAAGCAGCAGTGGACAATGGTCAGGTGGAGGTGGGTTGTGAAGGGAGTTAGTGTAACTCAGACCACCATTATTGTGAGGCAAAGAACAACCACCATTTCGATCTTGGTTATTTCTCCATCTACCATCTTGATCACGATTAAAGTTTCTTCCATAGTCACGATTATCATAATTATCACGCTCATTATTCCAGTTACGACCATGTCCAAGTCCTCGTCCATGTCCCTTGTAGCTGTTGTTGGAATGAGGTTTGTTGCGTGATTTGTCCTGGGTTATGCGGTCTGTAGCAAGCGCAACTCTAGTTGACAGTGAAAGTGTTGACATTTTGTTTTGAAGTTGTTCTTCTTGCAGGACCAAATCAAAGAATTTGTCGAAAGTGAGAGATTGACGAAGATGAAGAGAGGTGGTAACTCCTTGTATTCGTGACCCAACCCATCCAAAATGTATTCGATTAATTCACTCTCTGTCATAGGTGTTTCAGCAGCTGCAAGAGATTCGAAAGTTGTCCTAGCTTGGATGAGATAGTCAGACATTTGTTGATCTACAGTTTTCTTCAGAGTATGGATTTAATCTCTTAGGGTTCTGATATGAGTTTTTGAGAGCGGAGAGATCCTTTTTTCAAGAAGATTCTAGGCTTCGTAGGCAGATGTGCACGGAATCAGCAGAGTTTTAATTGAGGGAGAGACAGTGGCCTTGATCCAACTGAATACCAACTTGTCTTTTGAGTAGAGAGGGTTGAAAGAGCCATCAGGTAAATTTTTGGCAGGTTTTTCTTCGAGTTTGACAATGGCACCAAGATCATGGAGTTCAAGGATGTCTTCAAATTGAGACTTCTAGCTGAGAAAGTTCTTACAGTCCATCGGTGTAGCGAAGAGATGAGAGATGTTGAAGGAAATAGGGAGAGTAGAAGTAATGTCGGTCATGAGAGATTGAGTCTGGCTTTGAGAAGTCTGAGAAGCACCAGATGAAGCAGAGGAAAGAAGGGACTCTGTAGCCATTGAGAATTAGCGGAAGAAGAGAGGATAGACTGTTTTGGGTGTGAGCCCCTTTTAGGGCTCTGGTACCATCAAGAAAGATTAGCGTGAGAGGATTAGTTCGTAGAATTCTGACTGGTTTTGCAATCCTTGTATTCATTCAATTATATATTACAATCATGGAATTTTGGAGTCCTACTAGGAGTAATAAACATAGTGGACTAATTACAAGATAAAGCTGTGGAAAACAAAAAAAATAAACACACAAGATTCTATGAATGAGGACTATCTTGTGACTGCACATTTCCAGGACTAGTTGGTGATAGTCATGACGTCTGTTTCTCTTCACTGCTAAACATAGAAACTCAAATTAAAAATTCCAAATTGAATAGCCAGTTACTAACTTTAAATTCGATAAACACATCACGACTAAAACACTATAGCATCCCAATCAGGTAGGAGGTATGAGATAGGAATACCAACAGCTCGATTTTGGTATGTGTGTGTGTGTTTTCGGTCTTATTGACAAACCTAGAAAATCAATGCCAAGCATATCCTGAACTGCATCAAATTCAAACCCTTGTTGTGCAGTTTATTAATGATTACGAACAAAGAAGCACATTCAAGCTTGGCTTCCACTTTTTCATCAATCAAATGTCAAGGGGGCATGATCTTCACTTGGATGTTAACAAGAAAACCATAAGCTACCTTTTTCTCCTTTTTTTGAGTTGAGGCCAAGATGCTCGTTGCAAGCATGAATTTTGGATGTTAACAAGAAAATGAGTAGCACTGACTCCGAAAAGGAACTGACAACTAACCAACTAGTGCCCATACCAACATGAATTTTGTGCTCAATACCATCAACGAAGATGCCGATTACAATAAAGTAGACCCAAAAGGAGCCAATAACAGACCAAAACAAATTAAAATACTTTCTAGGAGAAACTCACACATAACCTCACCAAGGAGGCAGTTATTGACAAACAAACTAAAATGAAAATTAGATACGATGCAATCCATGAGAAAAGGAATGAGGAAGGCTAGAAAAAGGAGGAGGGGGGCAGCCACTGGCCCCAAGCCGAGCAAGGGGCCACCGGCTAGGGATTTTGGTTTAGAGCTTGTAGAATGAGAATGATGAAACTTTCTTTTTTAGTGGTTCTCTTTGCAACCAAAAGCATTTTCCATGTCTTGATTTTTCATTAGATTATTTTCCTGGCTATATGCACAGAATTTTGCCTACGTGTAGAAGTTTTACCTCAAATAAATTTTGGGCAAACTACATTTTACACTCTAAAGGTTTGAAATGATTTTATAGATTGGCCATGAGGTTTCAATTTTCTCACATTGCACTCTAAGATTTTTTAATTATATCAATTTAAACATTTTGTCTATTTAAACGTCTAATTGTCCATTAAATTAATTAATTTTTTAGTAAATTTGGCACAAAATGGCTTACACGTCTAATTCCCCATTATATAAGTAAACTGCCCTATATTTCGTTCTTTAGTTGCAGGTTATTCAAGTCTTTCCATTGAGCTTGTAAGAAATGGACTCCAACAAATTCCCCAAATAAAAGATAAACAAAAAGTCATGATAAATATTTTATTAGCGACTTTGACAAAGTATTGCTCCACAGTCCACAGTCCTCCACACTTACAACTTGACCCAACTTCCCCGTTGCTCCCATGCCGATTATAAAAAATAAAATAAACAACCCGTTTTATTTCGTATATTTAATTATTTCTGATAACTTATTCCCACATACCTATCAGCCAAGCAGTCATGGTCGGCGCCTACACAGAAGCTTCAATCCTTGCCCAACAACAATACTTAACTCTCTCTATATAAACGCATTCAATCTCCATTTCTGTTTCATAACAACCATAAGCATTAAGCACTTTCACAAATCACAAATCACAGCGAAAAGAAGCTAAAGCATATTTATTAATTAAAGATGGTTTACGAGTATGTTCTTGCTGGTGTCTTGGTTTCTCTGTTGAGTTCTGTTTTCTTCGTCATCATAAACACCACTTTCAGCGAAAAGAAGGACGATGTCGCAAATGTGTCGGCAACCGGTGTTTTTCTTGCCCCCGAGATTGAGAAAAGTACGGACGTTGTCATTGTCGGTGCCGGAGTTGCTGGTGCTGCTCTTGCTTACACTCTTGGCAAGGTGATTATCATTTCTTTCTCTTGATCTTCATAATCTCTATTGATCAGTTTATATATGGTCAGGTTCCAAAGTACTCTAGTTAAATTTTCTTTCTTTTTTTATTAAAACAAAAATGAATGAATGTTAATAGAAGAGGTACTCATCAACAATCATTATTAATTAGCATTATTTGTTACTACTTTTTCAACTCTATTTTCCTCAGCAACCCAGTTGGGCCAGTTCATTAAACTAAGCAGTCAAAACTTCAATCTGTGTTTTTCTGACTTTTTATTTTTATTTATTTATTTATTTTCTTAATTAAAGATAAGAGACATATGGTGCCTATGAATGAGTGCTAAATCATTGTTTTTTAACGGTCATCAATGAAGCTATCGTCTCTCATAAAAAAAGGTTTTTAAAGTTTATGGACCTTACTACGATATTAATTTATTGCACCCTAAACGTGATTTTAAATGTTTCTCACAAATATTTGTCTAAGAGAGTAAAGTAATAATTTGACAAAAAACAAAAAGAGAGTAAAGTAATAAGCATTTAAATAAACGCCTTTTGTCCTTGTACAAGTGAGGCTTCAGTCAATAGATGATGTTCGTCAAAGCTAATTTCTTTGTTTTCTTCTTTTTGATTTGCCTGTTGGGAGCTAATTCCAATTGTGCAGTGACTTAATTTCTTTGTTTTCTTCTTTTTGTTTTGACTGCAGTCCAAATAATATTAATCTTGTTCAAACTGCATATCATTACTTTTCACAAGACTTAATAATTAACCATGACATTTGGTTCTTGTTAAATATAGGAAGGACGACGTGTACATGTGATCGAAAGAGACTTGAACGAGCCAGACAGAATTGTTGGTGAACTATTGCAGCCTGGAGGCTATCTCAAGTTGATTGAACTAGGTCTTCAAGATTGTGCTAATGAGTCCATTGATGCACAGAAAGTGTTTGGTTATGCGCTTTACAAAAACGGCAATGATACGAAACTGTCTTATCCCTTGGAAACATATAATTCAGATATTGCCGGGAGAAGTTTCCACAATGGGCGTTTCATCCAAAGAATGCGCGAAAAGGCTGCAACTCTTCCAAAGTACGTAAATTCCTATTTTCCTTCAGAATATGATGAGAAGATCATTTTCCATGTTTTTTTTAATGTTTTGATATAATTTATTTTCCACCTCTTACTCATGTATCACAATGTTTTTTTACAGTGTGAAATTGGAACAAGGAACAGTGACAACTCTACTTGAAGAAAAGGGCACCATCAAAGGAGTCATGTACAAGAACAAGGCTGGAGAGGAGATGAGAACATATGCACCCCTTACAATAGTATGCGATGGCTGCTTTTCAAATCTTCGCCGCTCGATCTCTACTCCAAATGTAATTTATTCCTCTTCGATCTTTAGAATCTTGAGCATTTCTTATATATAATTAGCATGGAGAATGTTTGGTCTTTCATGAGACCACTGGAGGACTAACATTGTATTAATGCTGCAGATTGAAAATCCATCATGCTTCGTCGGTTTGATCTTGGAGAACTGTGAGCTTCCTCACGCAAACCATGGACACGTGATTTTGGGAGATCCTTCACCCATCCTCTTTTATCCTATCAGCAGTACTGAGGTTCGTTGTTTGGTAGATGTTCCCGGCACAAAAGTACCTTCAGTAGCTAACGGAGAAATGGCTCAGTATTTGAAAACTGTGGTGGCTCCTCAGGTATCCATTATGTTGTTCGACTTTGTTAAGCTTTAATTTCCAGTCATTTTGATCTTAATCTGAAAGATATCCACCGATCGAAAGGAACTCATATGTGGAATTCGTTATTTCAGGTTCCCCGTCAGCTCTTAAAGGCTTTTCTAGCAGCGGTTGATAAGGGAATCATCAGAACAATGCAAAACAAAAGCATGCCGGCTGCTCCTCAACCCACTCCTGGTGCAATTTTATTGGGGGATGCATTCAACATGAGACATCCTTTAACCGGAGGAGGAATGACTGTCGCTCTTTCCGACATTGTTCTTTTAAGGGATCTTCTTAGACCCCTGAGTGATTTCAACGATGCACCTGCGTTGTGCGAGTATCTCGAATCATTCTACACACTCCGCAAGGTATATAAGCACATTTCCTATATGTAAAAAAAAAAAAAATTATCTTATTAGACAGCTCAACACACGTCCGGCTCAAATGCACAATCTGGCAACATAACACGTCAAATATATAATATCAAGCATATGAAAATGTGTCTGATGGAATTGGTTGATTTTCATTGCAGCCTGTGTCCTCTACCATAAACACATTAGCTGGTGCCCTTTACAAGGTGTTTTGTGCATCACCTGATGCTGCAAGACAAGAAATGCGTGAAGCATGTTTCGACTATTTGAGCCTCGGAGGGGTCTGTTCAAATGGACCAATATCTCTACTCTCCGGTCTTAACCCTCGTCCAATCAGCCTGTTTCTCCATTTTTTTGGTGTGGCTGTCTATGGAGTCGGCCGCTTAATGATTCCTTTCCCTACACCTAAACGCTTGTGGTTGGGGGCTAGATTGATCTTGGTATATGTTTACTCATTTTCCCAGTACTTTCTCATCAGCAAGCTTGTTACATAAGTCATATTACAAACCACAGACATAAATTGCCAACTAATCTTTTGGTTTTCATTTTTCAGAGTGCATCAGGAATCATATTCCCAATTATTAAAGCCGAAGGAGTTAGACAGATGTTCTTTCCTGCAACAATGCCAGCATATTACAGAGTTCCTCCTGCTCATAGAAGAACCGAAACAAGCACGAAGCATATATGTTAAGAAAAAAACAAACAAAATACTTGTATCATATTAGCATTTACCCTCGCAAACAAGGTGAGGGTCATTGCTGAAATTAGGAGAGAAAGCAGAGAAATTATTGTTCTCAATTCTTTTTAGCATTTGTTGTTCTGCAATAGGGAACATGATTCCACATGAAACTTGTATCTAACTGTTGCAGTTCGTATATATATAATCTACACTTTAATTTTTTACTTAATTAGTACTA
This sequence comes from Gillenia trifoliata, assembly GCA_018257905.1. NCBI lineage: Eukaryota > Viridiplantae > Streptophyta > Magnoliopsida > Rosales > Rosaceae > Gillenia > Gillenia trifoliata. The sequence continues at coordinate 4,512,671 of CM031086.1, read as the reverse complement.
CGCATCAAGTCTTCAAACATGCGACCAAACTACTGATCCTTCTGTACCTTTAAAACGTTTGAATGCCTTTTGAGCAGAATAAATCGAATTTTATGGTTGATAGTCAAAATTTAACACTCAATTTCTTAAATGTCACTTTTTATAAAAACTTTCAAATTTAGTAGAAAATCTACTTAAATAGACTTAAATGCCCTCAAAATCAAAACTCATTTACACAGAAAAGCCAAAACACTTGAATATAGATCTTTGCATCGTTGTTCAATGGGCGAGGCCGCGAGGGGAGTTGGTAATCATCGTGGAGCAGTTGCGGGTGTCGTTCAACAGTCAACTAGTTGAGTACATACTTGAAAATTCGCCGCTCATGTCTGAAACTCAATTGCTACCACTGATACAGTTTCGTCCCGGCGGAATATGCTTTGTACAGTCGTCTTAACAGGCATGATATTAGTTGAGGTTTCTAACTCATTAGAATTAATCAAATTCCAATCTGATTGTTGTGGACAGTAGGTGGTGTGCTTACGAATTTCCCTTAAATATGTTGAAGGACAGAGAATTAAAACAATAAACAGTTTTCACAAGAGGATTATTTCATTAAAAATAAAAAAGAGACCCGCGGGCCATGTCTCTCCCTCTCGTTATATTCTTAATTCTTGCTTCCTTCGCCCACCAATCTAATTAATTCTATAACACTCCTTAGGAAGTTCTAAATTGTACCAGACCTCACAAACCAATCAAAACTAAACAATGGGGTGGGGTGGGGTGGGTGGGGTGTGCGAAAATGCTGCTCTCAAATCGATGGTCCCAATTCTTATACAAAAGGTGATGAATACCATGATTTGATCACATTTTTCATTGTACAAATTCCCGTTAATCTGACCATATTCAACTTCAGTTTTAGCTTCGGATTTCTTCGGAACGATCCAACTCTTCCCAATATCTTTCACATACAATCTCCTCTTTCCACGATTTTTTAGCCTCTCATTTTTCCTAAAATCTAATCGAATAGGGTTTTGCCTCTAATAGGTTTATTTGGTTTTAATTTTGAGGGTATTTAGGTCTATTTAAGTGGATTTTCTGCTATATTTGAAAGTTTTTATAAAAAATGACATTTATGAAATTGGATGTTAAATTTTGGCTATTAATGATAAAAGCTCGGAAAAATCATGTTGGTACAACGACACAAACATCATGCATATGCAAACTAGGGTAAGATTTAGCTAGTGTTCAAAAGTTGTTCGGATTTGGGAGAGAGTGCAAGATTCGAACGGAATTATGTAACAACAAGGTTGGCCAAGGGAAAATTGTGGTCATTTCAACCACTTGTTGCCGGCTAAAGAACCTTATCAAACTGCTTTAGAGCATTTCCACCAGTTGGTGGAGGGCAAGGGCAAGGGCAGTGATTGCCCTCCGTGAACAGTGCTTGCCTTTGGGCAACTCCACCCGTTCGTGGAGGGCAAGAATTTTTTTTTGTTGGCCTTAAATATCCCACCGACACACTCCACCGACAATTTTCAGTTCAAAATATATATATATTTTTGGTTGGCCTTAAATATGCCACCGACAATTTCCACTTAAAATTTTTTTTTTTGGTTGGCCATAAATATCCCACCGACAATTTGCACCTCAAATTTCTCAATAAAAACCCTTCAAACCCCCCCACAATTTCTCACACCAATCTGTTGCATACTCCCCACTCAGCTCAAATCATATTTCTTTCAAAAATGTCTAACTGGAGGAGGTTCGAAGACAGTGATGAAGAAGAACAGGAGCGATTACAACAGGAGCGAGAAGAACAAGAGCGAGAAGATGCAGAACGAAGAATGCAACAAGACCGCTTCCGAAGGCAGAGAAATCAATTAAACAGCAGCATGATTCAAGCGGTTGCAGCAATCGATGCAAGCAACCAACAAGCAAGTGGTTCACGACCCGGTCGTCGACCCAACATTAACCGAAAGAGGGGAGATTGAGGTGAGAATCTCTTAGAAGATTACTTTAGCCCCAATTCTTTATACCCAGAAGGTTATTTTCGAACAAGATTTAGAATGCGACCACTTTTGTTCAACAAAATCATGGTTGCTATTTGCAACCATGATAATTATTTTGTTCAAAAGAGGGACGATGCCAATGTTATGGGTCTTCTTCCTGAGCAAAAAATTATGGCGGCCTTGCGGATGCTTGCTTATGGTGCATCCGCAGACTCAGTTGATAAGATATGTAGGATGGCAAAGTCCACTGTGTTTGAGGTCCTTGGTAGGTTCTGCTCAGCAATCGAGGAGCTATACACCGCGAAGTACCTTCGTCGACCCACCCCAGCTGACCTCCAAAGGCTTCTTCAGAAAGGTGAGAGACGAGGATTTCCTAGCATGATTGGAAGTATTGACTGTATGCATTGGCAGTGGAAAAATTGCCCAACTGCATGGCAAGGAGCTTACGGGAATCGAAAAGGTACGAAGAGTATCATTTTGGAGGCGGTTGCATCATTTGATACATGGATTTGGCATGCATTCTTTGGTGTACCGGGAGCTCAAAATGACCTTAACGTTCTTGGTCAATCCCCTGTTTTCGACGACTTGTTAAGAGGAGAGTCGCCACAAATCACCTATGAAATCAACAATAGAGTGTACTCGGGAGCGTACTATCTATCTAACGGAATTTATCCGAGGTGGAACACATTCGTCAAAACTGCTCCAAATCCACACACAAAGAAGCAAAAATATTTTGCAGCGATGCAAGAAGGGTATAGGAAGGACGTGGAGAGGTGTTTTGGTATCCTTCAAGCTCGTTGGGGTATTATTAGAGGAGCTGCTCACTTGTTTGATGATGGTGCGCTTCGAAGCATCATGATGACATGCATCATCTTACATAATATGATTGTGGAAGATGAGTATGATTATGACATGGAAGAAGCCTTGGAACTAGAATTTATACAGCCCATGAAAACACTGATGAACCTGCCAATCACGACCCATTAGAAAGGGATCCACGTTACCACGAGATGGTCATTCAACGTTACAATACAATTCATTCGTCTTTCCTTCACAAAGAGCGTCAGCGTGATTTGACGGAGCACATTTGGGCAAGGAAGGATGCTAATAATGAATGAAATTTATCTTTTATGTTTTCAAGTATGCTTTGTAAGTGTGGTTTTTTTTTTTTCATTTAATTGTTTTTGGTGTGTTTAAGTGTGTGTTTAATTAATTAATGTTGTAAGTGTGTTATGTGTAAGTTTGTTGAACTTTATTGAAAAATAAATTAAGTGTGGACTTGTTTAACTATTTAAACTTCAAATAATTTATTAAAAATAAACAAAGAAAACCATAATTATAAATAAATAAACAAAGAAAGCATTACAACATAATAATTAATTAAAAAAACTACAACAGTTAATTATTAAAAAAAACACATTATTCGTCCTCCCTTGGAATCCAATTAGTGGTGCTAGGTCTGTCATCCCTTGGAATGTATGGAACTTCCTCGTCTTGCTCGGGAAAATGTCTTCTCATGATGGCATCCCGTTGTTTTGTCCAAAAACACTTTGAATTAGGAGTCATTTGCTCGGGGCATCGGGACATGATTTCCCGATCCAACTCCTCTTGTCTTTCTCGCCTTTTCAACTCCCTTTCTTGCCTGTTGAACTCCCTATCTCTTTCAAGTGCTTCATCTCTAGCCCTGTTTAACTCAAGCACTTGCCGTTCGTGCTCCCGATTCAATTCATGTTGCCGAGCAAATTCTTCAACTATTTTTTAATATTCATTAGTCGAAGAACTACCTTTTGCGGCTAGCTTTCCTACCAATAGGCCTTTGGGTTGGTTCAGTCGGTGGTACCGGTTCATTTGGGGTCCCCGATGCTTCCTCCAACGATGATTCTTGCGTACTTGATTCGTGTAAGGGAGTCTCATTTAAGACAACTTCTGGACCACCATGAACAATTTTGTATTTCGGAGTATGCTTGACAAGGTCCCATAAGTTGTGCCTTGTGAATGATCTGTTGTTGTTAGCTTGATTGAACCACATTTGTGCTTGTAGTTCCTGAAAACATTGTACGTGAAAAGATATAATAAATTAAATATTCAAATGCTTATTTTTAATTAGCTTAAAGAATTGTTAAACAACATAATAAATTTTTTTCCTACCTCATTGGCTCGATTATCGCCACTTCGATATAGGGTTTCCGCTCTTGTGATGGCTTCTTTCCAAGATTTCAATTCTTTATGTAGATGTCGGTACCTACTGGACATTGATTGCTCGGTCCGGGGCGTGCCTTGCATCTTCTCCACGAAAAATGCATGAATCTTCTTCCACATTTTGTCGACCCTCATCTCATTTCCGTTGATCAGGTCATGAGTCACAAGCACCCAAGCCTCCAGTAATGCAACATCTTCGGCGATCGACCAATTTGCCTTCTCACTCATAACTTTTTTTTCTTGGAAAAACAAGGATTTGGAAGAGAGAAAGCAAAAATAATTGAGTTGTAGTGAAGAATAAAGAAGAGAATTGAGGGTATATATAAAAAAAAAAAAATTTTTGAACTCGGATTAATCCTGGCCGTAGGTTAAAAAAAAAATTTTGATCCAACGCACCCTGTTGTTCCACGTGGCCAACGGTCATATATATATATTTTTTTTACCGTTGGAAATCCAACGGTCCAGATTAAATAGCCGTTGGAGATCCAACGGCCAGAATCGCGCCACGTCATAGAGCCGTTGGCTCTGGCTGGCGTCAGCGACTGCAGGTGGGGCCCACCGACTGTAGTCTGTCGGCCACTCTCCCCCACGCGCGCGTGCCGTGCACGCGCCTGATAAAAAAAAATAAAACAGCTAGCTGACGTCACGCTGACGTCACGCTGACGTCAGCAAGCCTCCAGGCGCCTGCTCGAGCGAAAATCGCTCGGGCTTGAGGTTGGGCATGGTTGGGCCCACCTCTTGCCCTTGCAATTGTGGCCCGCTGGACACCAGTTTTTTGCTTGGTAGGGCAATTAGCCCTGATTGCCCTTGCAATTGGGTCACCAATGGAAATGCTCGTAGAGCAAGTCCACCGGTGCCTCAAAGGCAAAGGCAAGGCATGCTAAGATGCCCTTCAACCCAAAAAAACAGCTCCATCGGTCTAAAAAAAGAAGGGCAAGTGGTGGGCCATGAATAATCGTCGGGATGAATCGAAAAGATGAATTAACCATTTTCTTGCTATCAATAGGAGGCAAGAAATTGTAGAATTTCAAAGATAAGTTTTTTGAAGATTAGGAGGAGGTCAAGGTATTTATAGCTTAAATTGAAATAAATGTCATCATGAGGATTGGAGCGGTGTGTCTCGCGATGGGCAATATTGGTGACAAAAATCCTCGTGGAGAAGAAAGGTTGTCTCTTGATCATTGTATGCGCATCTCTCTCATTATTGCTGTCACAATAGCACAACATTCAAGATCGCACATCTTAATACAGAACGCCTCAACTTTCTTGCAATGGCAACAAGCCCGGTGATCTGGACCGTTAGATTTCCAACGCTAAAAAAAATTTGAAAAATGTACCGTTTTGCCTCGTGGCTCGTTCTGGTGCATCATATTCAACAGTAAAAAATATCAAGCGGTCAGAATTAATCCAACCGAGAGAATTAAAAAAAAAGGAAATATTTTTGTTACTATATAAATATCCAATGAGGTAATAGCAATTTATTATGTTATTTGATAATTCTTTAGTTTATTAAAATTAATCATTTGATTATGGAATTTATTATGTAGTTTCACAATTCTTTTTTCAACAACTACAAGCACAAATGTGGTTCAATCTTGCTAACAACATATCATCCACAAGGCACGAATTATGAGACATTATCAAGCATATTCCGAAATACAAAATTGTGCATGTTGGTCCAGACGTTGTCTTAAACGAGACTCCCCTGCACGAATCAACTACTCAAGAGTCGCTATTAGAGAAGGCATCGGAGACCCCAAATGAATCGATAGTATCGACCCAAGAAACCCTGAGGCCTATTCGTAAGAAAGTTGCTAGAAACGAGTTGCAAGAGGTAGTTTTTCGAATAATGATTATTCAAAACTAGTTGATGAATTGGCTCGCCAATATGCACTAAATATGGAGCACGACCGGTTTGTGTATGAACAAAACAAGGCTAGAGATAAGGCAAATGTAAGAGAAAGGCAGTTAAATAGGCAAGAAAGGTTGGAGCAGAAGGATCGGGATACCATGTCCCAACGCCCCGAAGAAATGACAACTAATTCAAAATGTTTTTGGAGAACAGAACGAGTGGGTGTCATGAGAAGACATTGTCCCGAGGAAGATGAGGAATGACACACCCCACCCTCGATACCCACGTGGATACCGAGTTCGGGCGTGCTGGCCGACACTCGTAAGTGACGAAGCCATTAAATGCATGACAACACTTAGTTTAAGTAAATTAAATTACCATAAAGTTGCGGAAATTAATGTCAACATGCACAAGGTTCAGAGCGTACTAATTTGAAACAGCGGAAACAAATAATGAATCAAGTTCCTAGAATTTCTATCCATAACAGGGATGGATATTATTAAAGAAACTGAATAACAGAAAAGATAAATCCCTACATGGTCGGGAAATAGAATCAGAGCTACCACTCGAATGCCTCGACTTCACCAGATGCTCTATCACTAGGTCCTGAAGGGGGCGCAAAAACAAAGGTGTGAGTGGACGAAAAATAAAATTTTTCGAAGTACCTTTCTCTTTTCAACATAATAACCCCTTATTTGAAATCCAGTATAATTGTAAAATCGTACTACCGTAGTATACGTCAAAATGTAGTTTGTAGGTATAACTGGAAACATATACCAATATAAAATCCGTATATAACAAATCATATTTCCAATAGTCCTTTCATCATATATACCAATAATATAAATATAGGAAAAACCAACACAGGGTATATAAGCAATCACCCATGTACGTGTTGAGGAACAGCCTCTCAATCCCCGTACAAGCACTTTACGTTATTCAATTAAATTGTACTCCTAGTACCACACACATGTAAGCACTTGCGCAATAGCGCGTCACACCCGAGTCCTTACGTAGTGGGGCCTTTTCCCCAAAAATAAACATAAACGTAAGACAAGCTTGCACTAACGTATTTACCGGACAATACCCCTGGAGTACAGTGCGTGTGACCCAAACATGTGAGACTTGTCCTACGGCCGTGAGACGGTACTACAACGTAGTGAAAGCATACCAAGTGTGTTTGAAAACATACATACATATATCATGTGTAGAAGTGAAGAATATCATATACTTCATAATTTCCCAAATATTTAAATGTTGCATAAATAGCATTCTCATCGGAGTCATATATCAAATACCAATATTTATGCATACCCGAAATCATAGGCTAAAACCGTTTAATAATATATATCCAAATATATTCAAATCTCAAAATCATTTCATAATATATATATATATATCCATATATATAATAGCATGCCTCGAAAACAATTAAACTCATTTAATATATCAAAACCGTAATCATTGCAAAGCATAGAAATCATTTGTTAAAACAAAAGTCCACTCACAGGTGATCGGGAGTGAAATCTCCCTCGGTGTTGCCCTCCTCGAAGTGTGGCGCCGAAGAATTACCTATTTAATATTAGGGGAAAAATTAGAACCTCCCTAATATAAATTAATATAGGCCCTATAGAAAAATATTCCAAAAATAATACTATTTTAGCGAAAACGGGCTCGAAAAACGATTTTCGATGCCCGAAACCTTACAGCCGCTGTGCGCGCGCCGCACGCGCCGGGAAACGGTCGAACGCGCCGCCACGCGCCGGGAGGAGCCGCCACGCGCCGGCCACGTGCTAGCACGCGCTGGCACGCGTCGCCACGCGCCCTGATGACGTCACCCCCACGCGCCTGCTGACGTCAGCACCGTTAGTTTTAACGGAATATACCTTTTTGACAGAATATTCTGACGCCGTCAGGAATATTCCGTTACCGTTGACGGAATATTCCCTCTTCTTCCTCCCCTCGCCGGTCGACGGAGCCGCCGCTGGCGCCGCCGTCCTCTGCCGTCTGGTTCGTCGGAATTTCTAGAAAATTTCCGAAAAATGTCCAAAACTTTAAAAGTTCATAACTTCTTCGTTCTTTGGCCAAATTCAACGTGCCATATATCAAAATGAAGGTATTGATCAGTAGAATATTTTCATACCAATTTGGGGCTGGAAAAATTGCCGGAGATGGCCTGAAATTGGCCGGGAAGCTTCAGGAAACCCTAATTCCGTTCTCTTTCAAAACTGCACCAAATTCGACGTTCTTTATATCGATTTGAACCTACTCAATGTAATAGAACCAATGGTAATGGTTTCGAGGCTTACCTTGGTCGGGATTATACAGAAACTTGAATGGCAGTTTGCCGTTTTCGTTCCGGCGTCGGTTTGGACGATTGGGCTCGAGTTTGGGGATTCTGAAATCACAGTCTCGTCTAGAATGACGAGACGATCGTAATGGCTATAGTCTCGTGTCTCAGTTTGATGGTTTTGTGATTCGTCCAAAATCTAGGGTTTGTATAGTTTTGGGTGGTTTTGGCTGAGAGAGAAGTGGGAGGGGAAGAGGATGAGAACGTGCAGAAAGTGGAATGGCTGCAGAGCAGCTAGGTCAACCCAAAAACCCTAATTAACACACGGGTGTAAAAATTACTAAAATGCCCCTACACTTTAAAGCTTCATAAAACATTTGTTTCAACTCGGAATTGAGTTCCGCTTGCTTCCACGCGTTCGTATCGACGAGTACATCATGAATATGTAAAGAAATAAATTTTCACAAGTCGTCACGAAAAGTCAACAAAAGTCAACATTGACCACTAGAGGTATTTTGGTAATTTCACACAAAATTTTGGGACGGGTTGTAATAAGGAAGTTCCACATGTTCCATGGGAAGACGGACCTAGCACTACGAATTGGCTACCCAAGGTTGTTGGCTACCCTAGGTTGTAGGCTACTAAGAATAATATTGTTTTAATATCGTTCTTGGTTATATTAGTATGCTAGGATTCGCACGCCTCTTATTTTTAATTAATTATGCTTGTCGTAATGCTATGCTTTGCTTTGTATTTGAAATTAAATTATTTGAACTAGACAATCGTTTTATTTCAAGGAAAAAACTTACAAAGTTCAACACATTTACACATAACACACTTACAAGGCATTCTTAAACATAGAACACACCAAAAACATTACATACACCACACAAAAAATAAAAAATAAAAACACACTTACAAAGCATACTTGAACACAACAAGTATCTTTGCCATTTATTGAAAGCATAAAAATGACCTTCATTCATTGCTAGCATGTTTCAATGCCAACAAGTGCTCCATCAAGTCACGTTGACGCTCTTTGTGGATGAAAGGTGAATGGATTGTATTGTAACGTTGAATGACCATCTCGTAGTAACATCGATCCTATTGTAATGGGTCGTGATGAGCAGGTTCTTCAGTGTTGTCATGACCCCTATAAATTCTAGTTCTTGAATTGGTCATTGTGTTCGATGTCGTAATCATACTTATCTTCCACAATCATATTGTGTAGGGTGATGCATGTCATGATGATGCTTCGAAGCACCTTCTTATCAAACAAGCGAGCAACCCCTCTAATAATAGCCCAACAAGCTTGGAGGATATCAAAATACCTCTCCACATCCTTCGTATACCCCTCTTGCTTTACTGCAAAGTATTTTTCTTTTCTGTATGTGGATTTGGTGCAGTTTTGACAAATGGGGGCCATGCTAGGTAAATTTCGTTAGCTAGATAGTACGCTTCCGAGTATCTTCTATGGTTGATTTCATAATTGATTTGTGGTGACTCTCCTCTTAACACGTCGTTGAAAACAGTAAATTGACCAAGAACATTTAGGTCATTTTGATCTCCCGGTACACCGAAGAAGGCATGCCAAATCCATGTATCAAATGATACCACAGTCTCCAAAATGATACTTTTTGCACCTTTTCGATTTCCGTAATCTCATTGCCATGCACTTGGGCAATTTTTCCACTACAAGTGCATACACTCAATGCTTCTAATCATGCTAGGAAAATCTCTTCGCTCAGCTTTCTGAAAAAGCCTTCTGAGGTCCGCTAAGGTGGGTTGGCGAAGGTACTCCACGTTATATAGCTCCTCGATTGCTTTCCAGAACCTATCAAGGGAATCTAGTACAATGGATTTTCCCATCCTGCAAATCTCAACAACCGAGTCTGCAGATGCCCAATAAGCAAGCATCTGTAAGGCAATCGTCATTTTTTGCTTAGGAACAATACATAAAACATTGGCAGAATTACTCTTTTGAACAAAGTAATATCATGGTTGCAAATAGCAACCATAACTTTGTTGAACAATTGTAGTTGTATCCTAAATCTTCTTCAAAAATAACCTTTCGGGTACAAAGAATTTGGGATAAAGTAATATTCCAAGAGATCCTCACCTTGGACCCTCTTTTCAGTTAAAGTTGGGCTCACGACCAGTTCTTGAACCACCTACTTGTTGGTAGTTTTCATAGATTTTTGCCACCACTTGCACCACTTGATTGGTTAATGCGTTTCTCCACCTTCGATGTTGGGCATGTTGGCTTCTTTGTGCTTCATCTTTTTGCTCCATTTCTTGATCTTGACTCTCTTGCAACCTCCTTTGGTTAGACATTGTTGAAAGAACTTTATTTTCTCAAAATCTATGAATTGAGATGAGCAGGGTGGATATAGGAGATTGGTGTGAGTAGATTTGATGGTTTGATGGGTTTTTATGGAGAAATATGAGGAATTCAAAAGATTGGGTAATGACATGTGGGACTATGTGAATGATCGAGAATCTTATCAAAAATCTGAGCGGATATTATTACTGGATAATGACACATGTCATGACGAGAGTGGTTGAAAATCTCATCAGAAATCTAAGGGGATAATACCACGTGGCGAACAAGGCCAGCAAGGCATAATAAAAAATAAAATAAAAAATATTTGCCCTTGCCCTTGCCCTTATCCTTATCCTTGCCCAACGGGTGGAGTTGCACAAAAAGCAATTACTTTACATAATGAATAGTGCAGGCAAGTTAATGCTCTTACCCTTGCCCTCCCGGAATTGCTCTTAGAAATAGTACAAAATTTTGAAAATAGCATCTGCATCTTGAAAATTTCATAAATCACAATGAGTAAATATATACTCATAAAACAACCCATCTCCAGAAGGTCTGGAAATTTCAATCTACTAAAGTACCCATTGGTTCCTAAAACATAATAAAGTAAGTATAAATCTGTTTCAATAGAATTTTTACAAGCATATTGTTGTTTGCATTACTAGACATGAAAATCAGGACATTGTTGTTTGGATCACGTCTTTATCTCTTGAAGACTCATAACATCACCAAGGTTATATTTAATAGAGTGCTACTAGTACTTTCCATAAATGCAACAGACTTGGCCTGTGACAAATTTTTAACCTTTTCTTTGATACGTTCCGTAAGAACAAGCGCTGAACACATCATCAGCGAGAAGCAAGTCAATAACTTCTCAACTCCTAAACAACTCAAGCTAAAAATTCCAAAATTGAATAGCTAGTTAGTAACTTTAAACTCAATAAGAACCTCACGGGGGTAATACTAAATAACATCCAAATCAGATAGGAGGTAGAAGGTAGGAGGAAAGAAATACCAACAACTTGATTTTGCGATCACTCAAAAAGGACAATCCAGGGAATAAGCTAGAAAACATGATTATGAATAGAGAAGTACATTCTGAGTTGTGTTAACAAGAAAACACATTGTTTACACCAAAAATAAATGTTGGGCTTGGGCAAAAGCTCAGCAAATAAGAATTGTGGAGATAAAGCCTTTCTGGGCTTTTCCATTGCAAAATCCACTTTGGGCTCAAATTGGCCTTTGACTTGTCAAAAGCGATCACACGACAACTAATGAGAGTTACATTAAATGCAGAGATGTTTGCTTTTATATTTTCAACAGAGGATCTTTAAAATTAACCATAACCATTGTCATGGTTATATATATCTCAGGTGAAATCTCATATCTTTTGCTATTACTTTCCTTCCAAAGAATTACTTTCTAGAAATTAATTACTAAGTCAGCTCCAATTTGCTGAACAATGCACATTCAAGGGAGAAGGACAAAGTCTATAAATACAAGTAAAGGACTCAAAACAAAGGACGCTCAAATCATTCAACAAACAAACAACAAGCTTTCAAGCCAAAGGTATTTGCCTTTACTCGTTTCATTCTTTTTCCCTTACCAAAACACCACGTGAAACCAAGACCTTAGAACTTTAGGAAACCTTCCTTTCTCTCTAAGACTAATTAGAATTTGCTATACTACCATAAACCTTTTGCATAGTATCGATTTACTAGCCTTAAGACAAATAGTCTCTTTGGTTGTAACACTTTACAAGGAAGCATGTTTAACTCAATCCGATGGCCTTATATCCAAATCGATAAGAGTTTTGTTGATTGTTTCAAGTTCATATGTGTATGTACTTTGTTTGTTTTATGTTATTCAGCAATATCAATATCAATTTTAATTACTTACTTATTGCTTTTATTACTTAATGTCTTTACTTTTCTATGTGATTGACTGAAGTGGTGTGTTTGAATATAACTAGTTTATATCCAACCCCATCTTAGTATTTTTTGGTCCAATATCGAGAAACAAAGTCTTTAACAGGCAAGACATTATAAAAGAACCAAACTTGAGCCAAATATTGGCACAATCCTTTATCAAGAAATTTTATTACTTGTGGTGCAAGTATCAAATATACATATAATCTAATCTAATTATAACATATCTTTCTATTGCAGAAGTCAATAGTAGCACACCTGACAATCATCAATCTAAAAGGATTCACCAAGCCTCTTTGAAGGTCGAGTGGTGAGGCATGTACCAACTGAGAAGTAAACTTTCACCGCGAGCTAGTTGTGTTTGTTTTCACGCGAACACACGTAAGCAACTGTTTCCTTGAGTCAAGGCCAAGATGCTCGTTCCCAGATATCTGCTTGTTGCCCTAACATTGAAGCCAAGCTTCCTGTGAAAATTATTATGAATCATAAACTTATGTACTTATACCAAAAAATGAGTGGCCAAAGTAAAGGAAGATAGCAGAAGATAAATTATACATAATTAAATTTATGATTACATGGGACACTACCATGGTGAAGAACTGAGAGTACATCTTAAACTAGAATGGATCTTACAAGATCGTGTCTGTGTTAATTTGCAGACATGAAAGTAAGAGCCTGAGAAGATCTTTCGCATGAATAGATCTTTCGCATGTAAAGAGCCTGAGGAGAAACCACCATGAATTATTTTAAGTATCGCGAGTTAATTACAAACGAGTGTGTAAGTAAATAGCTTACTTTTTCCCCCACATTATACCAAAGCTCAATTTGATAAATTTACTTGAATAAATACTCGTCTAATCACAACCTCCCTCGTAAGTTTAATTGTTAGAATAGATTCTCCATAATTATTGTTATGTAATTAATATGTGATTAATTACTCATTGTAGTTAATGTATGTAGGATTCCTACCTAAATAGGGATTGCTCTAACTCTCTACATATTGTAATATTGTGAACACATCAATACAAGAAGTTATAATTCTACATGGTATCAAGTCTAAATAGGTCCTAGGATTTTTCTATTAGGGTTTTAGTCTGGCATTCTTCGTCTTTGTCGTCAACTATGTATTCCTCTTTCTCCCTCCTTGGCCAAAACACAGCTCACTTCCTCAAACTCTCTCCCACCAATTATCTTGTTTGGGTCCGCCAACTTAAGGCTTTTCTCGTCGGACATAATCTCTGGCGATATATTGATGGTTCCATTTCCTCCCCGCCACCCACCATCCCTAACCCTAAACACAAAGAATCAGACCCTCTGCCTCCTACTCAAGTTTCCAACCCTGACTATGTTCAGTGGTACCAGCAAGACCAATTGGTCATTAGTTATCTCATGAGTACCATATCCGAACCTTTGTTGCATCTCACCATCGGTTGTGATACATCCAAGGCTATTTGGGACATTTTGCAGACTCGCAAACCTCTGTGGCTAGTTTTACTCAAGAAAATCTTATCTTTTTTGTTTTTGCATCTAATTTTTATCAAATCTATGACTTACATATAGGTTTCTTGCTTTTTCAGGGCCCTGTAAGGATGGACTTTATCCTTTGTCCCTATCATCCACCTCATCCAATGTTCCTCACGCATTTGCCACCATCTCTTCCTCCACCTGGCACCAACGTCTTGTTCATCCCTCGTCATCCGTCATGTCTCGTCCCTGCTCTAGTTTAGGTCATACTGTTAAAGTAGACAAGTTTTTTTTTACGGGCTATGCCCTTAGTAAATCAACTCAACTTCCTTTTTATTCAAATATTAATCATCGTTCTTCATGTTTATTTACTACTATTCATTCTGATGTGTGGATGTTTCCTTTCACCTCTGTTAGTGGATTCCAATACTATGTATTATTTACTGATAATTTTTTCGATTATTCTTGGATATATCCTATGAAACGCAAATCTGAAGTGTTTGATCATTTTAAATCCTTTGTAGCTATGGTTCGGAATGTTTTTCGTGAAACAATTATGGTTCTACAAAGCGACAATAGAATGGAATATGTGAACCAATCTTTTTCTACCTTTTGCCATGAACATGGAATTGAACAACGTTACTCATGTCCTCACTCCCCAACAAAATGGACTTGCCGAATGCAAACATTGCCACATTGCCACTCTTATTTGAGCTTTACTCTAACAACATATGGGTTGAGGCCGCTCTCACTGTTATCCACCTTATCAATCTCATTCCTACCTCCGTACTTGATTGGAACTCTCCGTATTGTCCTTTTTGGTCTTCTCCCACTTACTCTCATTTGCGTGTGTTTCGTTGTCTCTGTTTTCCTCACCGTACCCTATGTCTCCTATAAATTAGAAAGTCGGTCTAAACCATGTGTCTTTGTAGGTTATAGTCCCCACCATAAAGGTTATCGATGTCTTGTACCTACCACTGGTCGTGTATGTGTGTCACGTCATGTTTTATTTTAAGAAAACATCTTTTCCTTATAGTGACTTACAGGTACATCGCCCTTTGGAGTACACCGAAATTTCTCTTACGCAACTCATCGCACCCAATTGTTGTACGAGCCCTTTTCGCCAACCTCATCATCTGTGCAACACTCCGTCCATTCAAAAATTCTTGGGTGCTCCGGAGTATCCTGTACTCCGAATTTTTTTAATCGTTGGATCTTGATTTTATATTTTAAAACAAAAATCTAATAGTTAAAATATCCAGAACATGAAATACTCCGGAGTATGCAAGAAAGTCCTCCTTCCATTCACCCTACCCCCGATGTTGTTCTTTCCCGTGTATATGAGTCCTCTGTTTGCGCCCAGCTGCTGCCTGCCTCACTTTGTGATCCGCTGAGTCCAGCTCCTGAAACACCTCCAGCCGCTGCCTCACTACCATCTTCCTCAATCAGTCCAGCTACTGACGCAGGCCTTTCTCTCCATCAGCCCAACGTGTCCATTTCCTCCATGCCTCAGCTCAGCGCCCCAGCGCCTAGCCAAGCCCAACCGGTTTCGCCAAACCAAGCTGACGTTAGCCTCCCTGTTTCTTCTACTGACAGCCCTGCCCCACCTGGCCCTGTCCCATGTGATGCTCCAATTGGGCCATCTTCTCACGCAGCAACACCATCCCATGGTCACGCAGCAGCCCCATCCCACTCCGTGCATCCAATGGTCACTCGTCTACGTGACGGCATCTTCAAACCCAAAACTCGCATATATGGCACTGTTCGGCATCTTCTTTCCCATACTCTTTTGGCTTCTATTGACTCTGGTGAACCTACATGATTTTCTCAGGCATCCAAATTTTTTGAACGCCGTGATGCCGTGCATGAGGAAATTAATGCTCTTCTCCGCAATCAAACATGTCTATATGTCCAACCCCTTGGTTTTGTGGACCCTTGCCCGCCCTAACTATGTTTGTTGTTTTTACAAGTCTCTCTATTGTCTTAAGCAGGCTCCTTGTGTATGGTTCCAACGGATTAGTTCATTCTTGTTCTACCTTGGCTTCTCTTAAAGTCATGTCGACTCCTCCTATTTCAGCGTGCCACTCACACCATATTTTTACAATTTTATGTGGATGATATTGTGATTACTAACAGCTTGCCTGACCTTCTCACTCAGTTCACTACTCTCCTTGGTCACCAACTTGATATCAAGGACTTAGGGCCCCTCAGTTACTTCTTGGGCTTGCAGATTATTCGTGACTTTACTATTCTTCACATTCAGCAACTAAAATATGCTCGTGATTTTCTTCGGAAACTTAATATGGTCTCCTGCAAGCCAGCCTCTACACCACTTGTTGGCAAATTTGTTCTTATGGGGTCTGATGGCTCTCTCCTTGCCTCTCATACTACGTATGAGGAACTTGTTGGTTTCTTACATTATCTTAGCATTACTCGTCCTAACATCGTCTTTGCCGTCAACACTGTTGCTCAATTCATGAGTTCTCCTAGCACCACCCATATGATTGCCGCCAAACGGATATTCTTCGTTACATCAAAGGCAGTTTTGACTTTAGCATGACGCTCACTCCTCAGCTCACCTCTGCTTTTCTATTGGCTTATTCTGATGCTGATTAGGCTGGTTGTTCGGATACTCGATACTCTACATCTGGTTACTTAATCTATCTTGGCACTAATCTCATCTTCTGGTGTTCTACATAGACTTTTAAGAAGATAGACTTTCATAGACTTTGCACTAATCTCATCTTTTGGTGTATTGTATATGGAGTTTGATAAACTTTGATTGACTCTCAAATCCAAGTGTATTCAATATAGACTTTTAAGAAGTCTACAAAAGTCACTCAGTATTGAATAAAGACATTTATAACTTCTAAAATGTCGATAAAAATCTCATGGTATTCAATTATGACTTTTTGTGAGTCTACAAAAGTCCAGGGGTATTCAAAATTTCATCTATTTTAAAGGATTTTAAAAATTCATGGACTTTGATAGACTTTGAGTGCTTTTATATTAAGTTTTTTTTTTCTTGGAAAATCCAACCCCCCCCCCCCCCCCCCCGGCCAAAGATTTTGATGGATTTCATTTTTCTCAATTCTATGATAATGTACTCCACCACCCACCATAATGCAATGACTACCATAATCACCACTTCCACTACCATGTCGCCACTACCACCTTAGACTATACCATCTCCTCCACCCCCACCGCCACCATTGTCACCATCGCCTCCGCCGCCACCATCATTGCCATGAGCATCATCATCACCCCTACTATGACTACCAACGATACCACCATCACCATGATCGCCGCCTCTACCACCATCATCACCACCCACATCCCTACTCCTCCACCACCTCAACACCACCCCGCCACCATAATCATCAAAGACACCAACTTTACTACCACCATCTTTCCAACAGTCACCACTTGACACTTCCACTACCATCGTTGCCACCACCACCTCATAAGACCACTTTGTCATGATCATGATCACTATTTCAATAAATGATTTAAAGTAATAATGCTTATTAATAAATTGGTCATTAAAAATTTCATGACAATCCACGAAATTCTAAAATTCTAGCATTAAACTCTCTAAAATTCTACAAAAGTCCTCATTTAATTCTTTCTTTTTCACAAAAGTATATCACTAAAAATCTATATGGAGTTTTATGGAGTTTATAATAGTCTGTAAGAGTCTACTAAATCTATGAAAGTCTATCACTTTAAAAACTCAACAAAAGTCTATATAAGTCTTAATACACTACACCCCGATCCTAAGAGTATTGCGCGTGTACTAAATCCTTCACACGGTAATTGGAAGTACTAAACTATCCTAATCAGTAATCAGGAAGATGAACAGAGTTTGGTACTGATAAGAATGTTACACAATGAAACCTTTTGAATTTTGCACTATAAATCCTCAAAATAACAGAATTAATAAAGAAAATCAACCCACAAATAACAAAACAAATAATTTATCATTCTATCAACAATGGAATTAAATAAGAGAATGACAGATGTACATACATATACCGGGAGCTCGAAGCATCTTGAGATAGACGTTCACACAAATACGAGAATAAAATATATTTATAGTGAGTTAACGATTAATTGTGGCCAGGCCCATATCCATATGGGTTGCCTCTTCTGTTTGTACATGCGGTATCCCGTTATAAAATTACTTTTACAAATGTTGTATGATTTTTCATTGAAAAAAAAGGAATGAAAAGAAAAAAAATTGCTGTAATGAAAGAGCAATCCTAATAAAAGGGATAACCACTATGGGGTAACCCAGTAATTGGGGCGAATTTCATGTATGTATTCCACCCGGCTTGTCCTGTGTTCGATTTATGGCGCTGGTGAATCATACAATGATGGCCAGGGAAAGGCTGAAATGCCTCTATGAGTTTTACCGGCTTCCGAAAGAGTGAACTGTTGTGGCTTGGGCACCAACTGATTTCCTTTCTAAGAAAAAAAAAACTAATAAAAGGTAAGAAGCCAATGCAAGACGGCTAAATAAGTTTGTGAACTCAGGGATTGTATTATACAGAATCCTAGATACTGCCTAATTTCTATCCTACATTTCTATTCTGAATTTCAGTTTAGATTTGCACCTGTCCTTACGGTATACTAACGTGACAACGACAAGTTTTTATTCACTAATGAATATTTCCACCATTTTAAATATATATTGTTTACATTAATCAATAAAAATTGTATTAAAAAGTTGATAAAAATTCATTTATGGATATTTAGGAAATTAGCCTGTAAAAATAAAAATAAAAAACACGTTGGGAGGAATTCCTCCTTATTCATCTTTTTTTTTTTTGTCAACCTCCTTATTCATCATGAGGACAAAAAAATTTCATATTTATCATTTAAATATTAATTTTTTTTCCTTTTCTGAAAAAAGAAAGACTGATGCCATACGGTTAGTGTAAATTGATTAAAATTGTAAATTAATTAAGAGCCAGCGCGTTTCCTAGTAGGGAAAAAATTTCTGGCCACAACTCAGTTAGAGTTGTTAATATGAATTAAGTGAGAAACAGCGTTCCAGTTTAAGTTTAAACTACCATGAATTATTTCTTTGTGAAATTAAGTGACAAACAACTTTCCATTCCTAGTATTTTTTGGTTAAAACCCTAGAATGATGGAATGAAGTCTGGATTCAACAAAGTAATACTTGACTTGGAGCAAAATTCAAATTATTTTCAAAGCCTCTTGATTATCAGTTTGGACCTGATTGACCTCCTGGATGGAGATGACGATGAATAATTACTTTGTTTGCTGTGATTTAGGATAATCCCAACAAGGTAATTACCATAGTATAATGTTATTTTAGTTCATGGAAAAACAATGATAAAGGAATGACAACAAAGTGCTAGCCATATGCACCTAAGAACTTATGATTCCATATGCAAGATGCAATGAATCAAAGGCTCACAAACAGACATGTCAATCTTAGGTTTGTTTGATTGACTTCTCTCCGAACTCCACGTGTTTGTTTTACCGTCATTTCAATGTGCCGCATACACTCAAAAATTTATCGCATCTATTAGGGTTTAGGCTTAAGTAACCTTCTTGGGAAAAGGAAATAAGTCAATGGATTATTTTGTCAAAGAAACAAGAACTAGCCAGGCCACTTAATTAGTTCATAAAATTTTTCATTATATGTAACGTTTTGATGAGGACTAGATTTATTTAAGCTAATAATAAAAATCTCTTTTGAAAAAAAAAACATGTTCTAACTAAAAACAAGAATTTCCCTCAAACTCAAGGAGTAGGCTACGGTGCTCGCAAGTATTAGATGCTCACACCGATCTCACCGTTAAAAGGAGGGAGGAGGGAGGAGAGAGGGGAGGAAGAAGGGTGAGATCGGTGTAAGCATTCAATGCTTGCGAGCACTGTAGCCAATCCCCAAACTCAAACCATGCATGACTGAATATGACTGAATGATCTTTTATATCGAAGTTTTGAAAGCCATAAACTTTTCCATGATCAAATGAATATATAATTTCCAGGACATTAAATTTACACTAACATAATAAGATTATGAGAGGTTTACACTAACATAATAATTTTGCAATAAATCGTATGATAATTTGAGTGCAATCGAAAGGCACACACAGACTCATGCCCTATTCAAATTATCACTGTTTTGTGATAATAAGAGTTTGATCATGCCTGCATCTTCCTAAATAACACTTAGACATCAAACTCCAAAGGATAGCTAAAAAGCCTGATGATGAATTACATTTAATCAAGTCATTTGCAAACAAATAAAACCCAAAGAATACAATCAAAATACAAAAAAAAAAACATAATCTTATTTAAATTTTCAAAACAATATTCTAAAGTGCAAATGATCTGTGGATGGAAATACAAGCAGTACTCAAACAAACTAGCATCTAATCGAAACTTAAACCAAACATTGTCTGTGTTCTACATAAATAAAATTCAACAACAACAACAAACAAACAACAACTAACTTAAAGCTTAAGAGACAAATCGAGTCCAGAAGCATCTGTATCGGGTTTCTGAGGCTCACGGCTGAGAACATCACCACCAATAATTGGCCTGTTGATTCCGAAGTTTGAACCACCAAAGTTGCGAGCAGAGCCAATTTCCTGATCAAACCTTGAAGCACTGCTGGTTCCTGGAAGCCCTAATGTTCCACTGGGGGTAGTATTAGCATGAAGGCCATCAAGGTTGAGCCTATCAATGGAGGATTGAAAGCTATTCATGAGGACTCCTGGCCTTGATGATGACCAACCCCCAGCTCCAGTACCATGGCCAAAGCGCCCGAACCCGGAGGTCGAGGAGGACCATGGATAAGAAGGCTTGTGAATCATGGAGTCCATCCTAACCCCAAGAGATCTACCATAAGATCCATAGACAGGGTGTTGAGTGATACTTGAATATGGGCTATAATAAGGATAGGAATGTCCGTAGAAATTATGGTCCATTCCTATTCCTCCTTGACGCCTTTTGGCCAAGGCACGCTCTTGTTTGTGAGCGTTTTGATGTCCTCCCAATGCTTGGGAAGTAGAGAAATCTCTCTTGCAAAAGTTGCAAGTGAAAACCCTAGTTTGGGGTTTTTTCCCATCACCACCACGTCGGTTCTCGTCTCTTGGCTCGTTGCGTTGGGGTGATAACCCTAATCCCCCCGGGTTTGATGATGAACCCGAACCCTGGTTCAGAGGGTTGAACAGAACGAGTTCCTTTGAGGACAACGACCCTGCCACATGAGCAGGGTCGTTGTTGGAAAGCTTCAGATCAAGCAAGGGACGAGAACTTGGTGTCGGTGATGAGGATGATCCGGCTGGGGGGGATGGCTGTTTGGGTTTGGGTTTGGGTTGGGGTTGTTCATCGTCGGAATCATCTATGATGACTTTTTCTTTCATTTTCATCTTCATTTTTTGGTCAGGATGATCGGGAGGAGGGGGAGGAGGAGGGCTGTCGTTTTTTGGTGGTGGAGTGCCATCTGAGGCGGCTGAGATGTTAGAGGCTTCAGAATGGCTTTGATGTTCATCAGCCATCTCCTGAACTAATTAGAAAAGAAATTTTGTGTTTGATGAAAAGATTTGGATACATCAACTCCTTTTTATTAAGGGTTTGAATTAATGCTTATCGTTCATGTTTGGAAAGAAATCTCGTATCGTAATTGTAATATGCACTATAATAGCATATGGTTAAAGTGGGGAGTAAGCTTTTGCTGAGATTCGGCTTCATGGCCAAGACTTTGGCCCCCCAATAATTATATATATCACTCAAAACAAAAATTGCAAGTACAATGTAATTCCGGCTATTTATGCAGATATACATGTCAACCTTCTATACTGAGTTTTCAGACGGGTGGCAATCAGTGCATGGACTTTTTAAGTAGCTTTGGACTGGATTTGAACAACCAAAACCCTACTTGGTAATAAGTTACAACGATGCATGGAAAATAATAATAATAATAATATAGAAAATCGGTAGACTTTCCGTTTCAAGTCAATTGCATATTTATCCATCTAGTTAGGTGTAAAATTTTAAGTGAGAAAATGCTAGCATCGGTTCTCCACGTGTACCACATCAATCAATAGACGGCCTCAGTTGAAAATCGTTCATGTGGCACACAACTATTGGTGTCAAGAAAAAATAAACCTCCTCTTTGCGTACAATTCATATATACGGTCTAATTTTTCATGTTGTATTAGTTATGCATTGTCATTTTTCTTGAATCAATAATATACCGTTTCTTTAAAAGAAAAGAACAATAAAAAAAAATAGTAGTTCATAACTTCATCATATAAAATATGTATTATATCATCAAATGGTCACAAATTAATCCCTTTTCCTCTAGTTTTGGGTTTCAAAGTAATAAACTTGATCTGTATATCATACAACTAAAATAGCTTACAATGAAACATTTAAAATCTCTTAGTTAAAAACATGCTAAAAGATAAATAATTTATTAAACAAGGATAAAAAACAAATTAAAGTTCTTTAATGTCACTAAACTCAAATAATATTACAAAAAATTTATATTTGTCTTGTCACTAAACTCAAATAATATTACAAAAGAAGAAAATAATTAATAGCTAGAGAAAGACCTGCAATTTAAAATTTTGTTCATTGGCAGTAAAAAATATGCTGCATTTAAATATTAATTTATCCTTTCATTATAATTACCATGTTACATTTCCCATCAAGAGTTTGAACTTTCAAGTCTACTCGTTTTTCCTTCTACCTAGCTAGTTTGGCTTAGCACAAATCATGCCACTTATTACAAGGAAAAAAATTATACAGAAAATCCAGCTTTGATTACATTAGATATGACAAGGTCTTAATTTCGAAGGTTGTGAGTTGTATGCATAAGTTCAAAATTTTAATCAAACACTTGCGCAGGTAATTTCTATAACTAGAGGTTAATGCATGCACAGGGAAAACTAGTTGTCACTTGAGTAACGTTAGTATCAGAAAAAGATAGTATTTCCTAAACCGTATCAATAGTATTCATTGTAAACATGGAATTAAGATGCAAGTACATCAACTCATTTGCCATCCAATTCTGAAGGATAAACTGTCCTTTTTTGGTTTTTGAAATTTTGAAATATCACTATCACAAGTTGACTCTATTTGAATGTTTGATTTAAAAATTCTATATTTTCTTAAGGAAAGTAATCAATTATAAGAAATACTAGGCTGCTAAGAAAATGGAAGTGTTCCATACTACCATGATTTTAAAAAGTTGGTTTTAAACTATTTTTCTTAGAACAAGTAATTAATCAAGACAGTCCAATCAAATGGATGCCATGTTTGCCAATCTTCTATACTGAGAGTTATACGGGTTGCAATCAGTGCATCGAATTTTTAAGTAGCTTATGTACTGGATTTGAGCATGGAAATCGAACTTGGTAATAAGTTACAGCGGGCATGGAACCAAGAATATTATGTACATTCCTCTTCAAGTCATTTTAAGAGTGTAAATCGCACTCCAATCATAATATCAAAAGTTAAATATTATAAAGTCATATTTGATGTCAAATATGGTGGTGCAAGTTATACCATCTCTTTTTGACAAAAAAAAAAAACACAGTTATATCATCTTCAATTTATGCAGAGTCAAATTTAGGGTCACATATAACTTTTGCATAAATTATGGTGTCAGATCCCATTTTTGACTCTAGAGTTATATCTAAAGTCAAATATAAATTTGCATTGGAGAAGAATTGAGTCAAATTTAAAGTCAAATATTTTGACCCCACCTTAGGAAATGATATTGGGTCTCTACTAATTACGTTGATTTCGATGTGGATGATCTAATTTTGACATCGTTTTTGACAAACCAGTAATATAAAAGTGTAGTGATATTTCTCTCAACTTGAAAGTGGGAAGTCTCAAATTCGAATCACATGGATAGTAAGTTCTATACTTTATTATGGCTGGTTCATAGTGTACGTCAACCCAATTTACCCCAAACCCCACCCCTATTCTTTTTTTTCTAAAGTAGGGATATCATTGATAGATTATCTAAGGAATTGTCGGTCACCCTAAAAAAAATTCTCTCTAAGAAACCCTAGCTGTCAGGGGAGGAGGAAGAAAAAACCTCTTCTATCTCACCTCTTTTTAGCCCCTTGCGGTGATTTCGTCTAAGTCATGCTCATACTTGAGTACTCCATCACAATTTTAGCTGTTATCTACCCAGGTGTACATGCGTAGCGTCATCAGATTAAGGAGTCTTATTCTCTATTATGAGCATGTGAATTGTTAGAGACCATATTTCCTTATCTTTGTGCTTTAACTTTTTTTTTTTTTAGCACAAGAAATTTCATTAAAAATAGTAAAAAATGTACATACAACATATATGTTACAACTCAAGAGATTACACATGTCATAAGAACATCACAACCCTACAATTACAAACACATCAAAAATACAATACGATTCTTCAATCATGGATGACCCTTAGTCCTAAACCCTACAAACCTAGTCATGAGACTAAAACATTGCAAGCCCGAGAACTATCGTAGAAGCTTCACGATGAAAAGACCGCCCCAATCTCTGATGATTTTGCAATTGTTAGCAAAGAAGCCATACTATGAGTACCCTCCAACAAACGTCAAGTTTCCTTCTCATAGTCTTTTGCCGATCGCACAATCCACAAACACCACCACCTCATATCTGAACAACAATTGCCACTCTTAAATCCAAGATTGAACAAAAAATGACCATGACCACAATCCACAACCATGAAAACTCTCTTCGACAAAGCAAGAGAGTGATCACAACCACGAACTGAAGACTCTCCTCAACATAACAAGAGAGCGGCAACAACTAGAAACAAAGAGAGGAAAAAGAAAGAGATCAAGAAGGATTTCTGCTGACTCGAATGTCAAAAGCAGAGGTGGCGGCTAAGGGGTATGGATTGCTTTAGGATTTTGTCATTTTTGGGGTTTGTGAGTTTTGCTTTAGATAAAGCTTAATTTTGGTGATGTGAGATTTTTAGTAGGTTTTGTGGCTTTTGTCTGATTTTGTTAGTGTGACTTTGTTGTCTTGTTCACACTTTTTAGGAAGTTAATCAAATTTTTACTTGATTGGAAAAAATCAAAAAAATTTCTTAAGTTTTCTATTTAAATACTACCTCCTATCTAAGTTTAATCTAATTTCTATCTACACTCTATTAAAATATTTAAATTTTAACTTTATAAAAAATCACATTTGTTACCAAAGGGTCTTTCTAGTGTGCTCCGGGGTAATATTTACCCCGAATTTGAAAAAAAAACTGTGCTTTTAAAAAAAATAAAAAGTAACCTACAATTGTAGGTCACCGGTAAACCAAAAATAATAATTTTTGTACAAATGTAATGAACAGTTCATGCAATTGGCAAACAGTAAATATGCATCTGCATTACATCATGCAATTAGACAAACGATTAAATGACAACATCACATCATGCAATTAGACAAACGATTAAATGACAACATCACATTAAGTGGTAAAATACCTCGTTTAGGTTGTAAAACTATCGTTCAAGTGGTAATTTACCACTTAAACGAGTCAATCGATCGTTCAAGTTGTCAAAACATCGTTCAAGTTGTAAAAACATCGTTCAAGTTGTAATTTCTTCGTTTAAGTGGTATTCAATACCTTGAACGACAAATTCTACCATTTGAACGTCGTCTTACCATTTGAACGAGTTGACAAATTTGGGTGTACAAATTTGTCCATTACTACTTAAACGCTCATTTTCCCGTTTTAAGTGGTAAAATACCTCGTTTAAGCAAAACCATCGCTCAAGTGGTAATTTACCACTTAAACGAGTCAATCGATCGCTTAAGTTGTGTAAAAACACGTTCGTTGTACTTTCGTTTAAGTGGTAACTTGCCTCTGGAACGGTTTAGCACTTACCATTTGAACGACGTTTACCATATTTGATCTTGTGCTGACAAATTTGGGTGCACAAATTTGTGTTTCATTACCACTTGGCAACGTTTCATTCTCCCGTTTAAGTGGTAAAATACCTCGTTTGCTGTGAAAACTATCACTCATGTGTAATTTACCACTTAAACTGAACAATCGACGCGTTTAAGTTGTAAAACATCGTTCAAGTTGTACTTTTCGTTTAAGTGGTAACTTACCACTTGAACGACAAATTTACCATTTGAACGTCATCTTTACCATTTGGAACGAAAGGACAAATTTGGGTGTACAAATGAAACCATTACTACTTAAACGTTCATTTTTCCGTTTAAGTGGTAAAATAATTGCTTAGTTGTAAAACTATCGTTCAAGTGGTAACTACCACTTAAACGAGTCAATCGATCGTTTTGCTGTAAAAACATTGTTCAAGTTGTAATTTTTTGCTATGGTAACTTACCACTTGAACGACACTTACCATTTGAACGTCGCTTTTACCATTTGAACGAGTTTGACAACTCCTGGGGGTGTACAAATTTGTCCATTACTACTTAAACGCTTCATTTTCCGCTTAAGTGGTAAATATTTAAGTTGTAAAACTATCGTTCAAGTGGTAATTTACCACTTAAACGCGTCAATCGATCGTTTAAGTTGTAAAAACATCGTTCAAGTTGTAATTTCTTCGTTTAAGTGGTAATTTACCACTTGAACGACAAATTTACCATTTGAACGGCGTCTTTACCATTTCAACGAGTTGAAATTTTTTTATTACAAAATGTACCATTACTACTTAAACGTTCATTTTCCCGTTTAGGTTACAATCTGTCCAATTGCATACAAAATCCGTCCAATTGCATACGAAATCCGTCCAATTGCATACGAAATCCGTCCAATTGCATACGCAGATGCGAACACACATGCACTGTTTGGCAATTGGATTTAAATGTCGGACCGTATTTCACCACAGCTATGAACCCACAAAATTTTCATGTCTTTCAATAACTATATTTTTTTTAAATTTTGAAGTACCAAAAAAATACTATTCACAAGGGTTTGTAGGGTTTTAAAAATTCAAACAATGATGTAACCATTGTGAAAGCGTAGATGATGAGTTCAAGAGCGTTTGGATATTGTTTTTACATATTTGGCATGTGTATATTAAATATTATGAATTATGTAATGTGCTTTGGTATTTTTTAATTATTAAGAAAAATGAATTCACATTAATACCTCTTATTGGGACCAAAAGAACTTTTAGTGACATAATTGAATACCCAGAAACAGTTGCTAAAAATATGAACAACCTTTAGCGACTGAAATTGCTTTGAAGATCGTCACAAAAAATGGATTTTATGACCAAAAATCTGGAAAAATTATGCAACAATTTTCATGATTTTTTTTCACTTTTTGAGTGTCTAAACCCCTCAAACGTCAATGTAGGTCGATAATCTCCCCCAAACCTATTCCAAAACATCATATTCAACATTGAATTGGCTTCAAAAACATCCAAAATTAAATTAGCCAACTATTTTGATTTGACCAAAATATGAATCTGAAAATGAATTTTTTATATTCCTTTTGCCTTTCATATCATGTGTAGCATCAATAGTCATTACATTCATTCCAATCTAATTCAATACACCTAACACGTGCAATAAGTAATATACCTAGTTGAAGAACAAATAACCAAAGCAAATGCAATAACCAATTACAATGTATAACAACAACTAACAAAATAGTCATAATCGCCAAGTATATATATACAAAGGTAAACCAAAAATCAATGAGGTGATGCCTGTCTTCCACTAGGGGCCATTAAAAGTTGTACAACATGAATATCCTATGCTCCATTTCCTCTACAAATATCCCCCTCCGACATATCTAAGGCAGTCATTCGTCGTCCCTCCTCCCCCAACCCGCTTCTCAATTCTTACTTGAACTATACAACTGTCTATCTAAGTGTTTATACATCTGGTACTCTGCGGTAGAAAAGAACATATGCAGCTGATGTCTTCATTGTCTCTTCCCTAACAGGACAAACCCTGTCATCATCAAACTCATACCACGAACCATTACCAAGCTACACATGAACAAAATTGTTTATAAAAACCCTGTCGTCATCAAACTCATACCACGAACCATTATGCCATCATCTGCATTAGATCCATTAATTGGATATGCTTCCTGCCACCTCTGCCAAATACCCCTCACGCTAAATTTTGGCATAAACTCAACCTTCAACAGCACAAACAGATATTACAACCAGAATGGTCATGAATAGCTCAGCAAGACACAAAAACATGCACGCTCCACAGAAGACAGTGGCAAGAGCCTACAGTTGACAAAGCAACCCAGGAAAAAAAAATACTGTATTACCGTGGAACCTGCATAAAGGGGGGCAAGTACAGCATTGAAAAGCCCATGAACGTGTATTTTATAGGTTAAGGATCCATTCAAGCACGTTTCAAACCACTTATTCAAACCACTTATCCAAGCCACATACAAATTGCATCTGCATCTATTCCTCCTGCTTGTAAACTACCAGCTGCACTTTCTAGTGAAGAACTACAGGGAACTAGTGGAATAAGAGAAGTTTGGGCAGCACATTTAGCAGCAACACTTTCCATGAGTTGCATATGATCTTCAGTACTCAGTATCATTGAGACGTCCTGTAAATGTAGATAATGATTAAAGGCCAGTAGAATTTATGCCCAAAATAAAAAGACAAGAAGACAGGATGAAGATAAGGTATGGCGGCATGAATTAAGACTAGTTAGTGCATATATAGGCCTTCTCTATTTCCCACATAGGACATGCGTTTTTTCAGGGATTATACCAAGTTAATCTATACAACAAGCTTTCTGAATCTACACTCTAAAGAAAATTTAGAAACAAAAACATAATAGAAACTCTATCAAAACACTAATATGGTATCGGGCTGACATAATTCTGTTTGAATATGAACAACAACAATTACAACAGGTTATGTCAGCCCGATGCCGTATTAGTGTTTTGAAAGAGAATAACTTTTAATAAGAAACTAATTCAATTAATAGTGCTGAGGAAAAAAAAATTCGTTGAGAAGGAAGAGTTAAATGACAGGGATTTGGGGACTCACCAAGTCATTTATCACATGCAAGAGCTCAGCTTCAGGATAGCTAAGAGCAAGTGGAACTGCAACACCTCCACTAAGCCATGTCCCAAGTATACCAGCAACAAACTCAGCTGAGGACTTAGTCACAATTCCTATTCTAGCCCCTCCAAGATGCCCTTGTCCTTTCCCACCATCAATCGATGCTGAAGAAGTCTGTACACCAAGACGCTAAAGAATAAGCTAAAGGATTGTGGAGGGAAAGCAATAAATATTTAAAAGAAAAGTAACAACTAAAACTCACAGCATTGAAGTCAGTGGTAGATAACAATTTTGATATCCTCGACGCAGATGAGATTAGTTGGTTGTAACTGTAACTCTTGTGATCAGATCTAATAGCAACCCTATCATGAGTAGCAGAGCCTTGATTAGCTACCTTTGACTCCTCCATAGACGAACCAGATTGCAACGCTGTAATGGATTGAGTAACAAACATTGAAGCAGAAAATTATAGACATTAACTTTGTAACCGAAAAAATAAAGAGACTTCTAACTTCTGGCTTCATATATGATTCACTTCAGCCCTTACAATAAAAGTCACAAAACTATCAACAGGCAAACATTGCACCTGCAACTCCGATAGAGACATAGAAATAGGATTCTTTACAAATTGTGGTATAACATATATCTCCAAACTTAATTCCGCAGACAGTGTAACCTAAAAACTGAATTCCACATCATATTTACAACAAGTGCGCTTGTAGCAGAAACAAAATTTAGAGAAAGAGTGAAGGACATTTGAAGGGGCACATGATGTTCATCCGAAAATCCAAAGACAAAATTAAAGTTTTAATGGGGTCAAGTAAAAATATCAACAACCATACATGATTAAACTATGCATCGGCTATAAAAGATGCACATTATAGATACACTTCTAAATATCCTGCTCAAAGGAATATGGCAATTTGATCAACTAGAAGCATCCAACTGTATTTTTCTTATCTTATTTCGGTCCAATCACAGAGGTAAACAAAACTTTCTTGGGTTCGAACTCCTAACATATTAAGGGCATTTTCTTAATTGGGTTAATTCAGAGAAAAAACAGTGGCAAAATCTTGTGCGTGTTGCTACGAAAACATCGAAAAGAAAAGGAATTGGTCCATCTTTTGGGGTCTGGAAGAGAACTAAAACACAACTCGCCAGCAAATTATCCGTCCTAAACATTCACATACAACAAATATCAATCCTCTGTTTGATTACCCACCGAAAACATATGAACACGAAAACCCTTCACCATGGACCACAATCCAGAAAACCGAAGAACCCCAATCCTATCCAGACCTTTCCCTCCCTCCAATTTTTCCCAAAAAACCCAAAAAAAATTCCAACATTTTCCCTCATTTCCTAGCGCTATCTCCAACTTTCTCAGCAACCAAACAAGCACATTGGAACTAAAAAACAACAACATAGAGGAAGGAGCTTACAGGAGAAAGGCCGAGTGTGACGAGCAGCGCAAAGGGTCGGTGCGTCTGAAGCAGCAAGAGGGGTTGATGGAACGCAGAGAAGGTGGGTAGGAGCAGAGTGACCTCAAATATTGTTGGTTGAGGGGTATAAATGGCGCGGTGGATCGGAAATTTAGGTGGAGCATATTAATGGGTCGCAGATTTCTGGTGTCTCTGTCAGTTAATAATCAATTCATGTTGGTTGTTGAAGTTGTAGCTCAAGTGAAGATTGGTTCGGTCGACATTCAAACCTCTCACTCGATACAAGATTTGCAGAATCCAGAACACAAGCTTGAACCTTGGATTTCATGCAATCAAAATCAAGAACTGCAGAAATCATCACAGAATCTGATTGGATTTCATGCAATCAGAATCAAGAACTTGCATAACCATCTTCGTGATGTTTGGCGGAGTTGTGAACCGTCTTGAATTTCTTCAATATGGGTCGTAAACAGGGACGAGTCTTAGGCTTGTATCTTTGACGAAATTGAGAGAAGAACTGATCTACTTTCTCTCGGGCTTGAATCTTTTCCTCGTGGAAGGATTCAAGCATGAGAACGATTTCACTCGATTGCAAATCAGAGATACGAGACTCCCGGTGTAGTTTCTCGAATCGAGCATCAGAAGAACCTTGACTTCCATGGCGTCAAATCGCTGGAGAAGCACATTGAGAAGGTTCTGAGATTCGATGGCTTTCTTCGTCGACACACGAATCATACGGCAACAGAGAAGGGATTTAGGGATCAAGACTGGCTTTGAAGAAATTACGTTCTTCTACTTGCTCTGGGATTTTTTTTTATTTGGCTCCCACTTGAAATACCGGTTACCAAGTTAAAGTTCAAATCATTCCTCTAGCGTTGGATCAAGTGGGTTCTCATCTAGCCGTCCATTTTTTTCGGAGTAAAATTTACTCCGGAGCATACTAGAATTTTTGGTTACGAAATTACCCTTAAAGACTATGTCACACCCACAAATCCAAATCTGGTATATACAGTGATTACGCCAAGAAAAACAAAAACACAGTATCTTATTTTGTCCGCATTGAATTGAGAACCTGTCAATAGAATCCAGCACCCCTCCATTGACGTCACACAGCAAACGCACATTAGGAAAAATGACTTTTTAGTTTAAATACCAAATTCAAAATAACTTTAAAGTTAAAATATTATATTTTTAATTTAGATATCAGTTGAAAAGTCAAACTAATTTGTTAGTTAAAATGACAATAATGTCCAACTCTACCATCACAAAATCAAACTAATTTATTGCTCCAGCTATGCTTGCAAGAAAATTTAAGCTACGAAAAAGTACGTCGAGTCGTCGACTGGAAAATATATTTGCCACAACGTATTGTTTCTTCTTAACATTGTGGGGATACCCAAATGAGCTGGGTAGACATTTTAGCTTTTCACGATCGCTTACTCCCCATCGTACATATACATACCATATTGTAATTAGAGAGAGCACAAGGATTCCAAAACCAAGTACCTGGCACACTACATTGTCAGGTTTCAAAAACGTCAAGAACGGATTGTAGAGGAGACCCGAAGCTCACAAATGTTGAGCTCTCCAATCCACTGCAAAATTCTCATCCGTGTCACTATCACTTGACGACTCATCATGACTAGGCTCCTTTTTTACCGCCTCCGAAACTCTTCTACGCTTGGCAACACTGGCAGCCTTCAGTTCCATTTTCTTCTTTTTCAACAATTCCACTTTCTCCCTATATGCCCTGAAAAACAAAAGGAGAACGAAGAAGGTAAAAACTAACAGCAAAGAAAATTGAGTTGCAAAAAGAAAGGAATATTTAGAAGGATAGCACTTTATTTGCTGCACTCGCCTTTGCTCCACTGATTCAGCCTCTTCTATCGTCTCAGCAGCATCAATCTGCAGCATAATTGCAATAACCAAAGCATTATGAGTACGCGCAAGTCAACATCCGTGTAAATGTAGCAAAAAAAACTAAGTGAACAGTGCAAGGACATGAAAACCCTCACCTCCTCTTCTTCCATACGATTATCGACCTCCTTCAAGTCCTCTTGTATCAACTTCTCAAATTCTCTGTACTCATCTCTGCCACACAGTAAATACAAACTCAAGGTCACAATGTTTTCATATTAAACCTGAGAGACTCGATATATTATGTACTATAAATTTCAAATAACAAACTTCCCATGCAACTCTTAACTTTAGTTTTGGAAAATTATCACAGTAAATGGTTGAAACTCGTTATAAAAAATTTCATATTTACAAATCAATCAGCAGTTTTCATACTTAACTAGTCTCACACTTCAACTTCAGCCCGTGGCAGCATAAACCACGAGCACTACAAAAAGAAAGAGAAGCCAAGAAAACACAGGAAATCCCAGAGACAATAAGGGAGGGACGGCCATCATTGGGTCAATGGAAAACCATGTGTGCTGACTGGAGAATTCAAGGGTAACTATTCTTAGTTTTTTATTAATCATAATAATTATGGCTTCCTTACACAGTAGAATTCAATACTTTGACCACCAGCAAAGGATTGCTTCCTTTTTGTGTAGGAAGTGAAGTGGTACTGGAATTTTTTTTTCTAATGTATTTTACTATAAGCTCATATTAGGTGTGAAACCTCTAATGTGTACTATCTTCGAGGCAATATCTTCATGTATTGCTCATTTTCAAATTAGGTCTGTTCCAATTTTCTCAGGTTCAAAATAGCCTATACCATTGTCCTTCAGAAAATACCAGATAGTAATTTGGTGAAGCGAACAGCTTCAAATGGGCGGAACTTGTGTAAACTAAAAATGTGCACTTACTTGACATCTGGCTTAACAGGCTTTATTCCTCGTGCAGATAAATCAGCTTCCTTGTTGTCAAAGAAGCCTTCAGGAAGAGCTCCCTTTATTTGCTTGCCCTCTGAACTGGCAATCTGTGATGATGTCTGTGTAAGGTCCCTGGCAGGCTCAATATTTCTTGTCTGCACTATTTCCCTTCCTAAGATGATATTGTTAAGTCAGAAAGAATAATAGATATCATAAAAAGAAAACGATCGACAGTTCAAAACTAATTCCAAAATAACGCAAATATCAAATCCTCTACTCAGATTTTCTGTTCTGATATTGTGCTTATGACCAAAACTACATTTTAGGCTTTCAGTTGATTATCGTTTTGACATAAACTACATTATTGTTAAACTCCCAATTCTCGGCTGATGCCATCTAATGCTTGTCTCAGCACAATATAAGCAGGATTAAATTTCTTCTAGGCAACTACACCTGAAACAAACAGCCTAAAATATATAGATTGGGTTTTGTCAAAAAGGCAAATGTAATTACTACCTAAAACAACAATAAAGGATTATTGCCTAAGTAAAGAAGAAACCTACATCAATCTTCACTTAAAGAAAACGAAACAGTATAACTAACAATTTATTCATAGAACCCAAAACTGTATATGATCATACAAGAAATCTAAACAGTTTAATTGTAGCCTAATGACATTAAGAAAAGGCCCAAAATGACTTAATGTTGAGGACTATTAAAGAAAGGTTGTTGTGTGCTTATTTTTTTCAATGTATAAATTTGTATTCAAGTTCCTTGCTTCCTTCAGCTAGATTACAAACGATGAAAGTGGCTTAATGAGTGGCATGCCTCTCATTTGGTCAATTTCTTAGCATCTCAATCTTATAGATCCTGGGGTTAAATAGATTGTAGTGGAAAGATTATCAATTTCACTTACTTCTACATAACTGATGCAATAATAGAAACCATTGGGCTAAATTGCATAAGTAATGTGCTATTTTGATTCCATGGATGAAGAACTAATCTGGTGTGTTTTTTTAGTGAAGATTTCTAATACGGGACACGATCAACAACAAGATCAAAGGGTTCAAGCTTAATTTCATATGCAAACACAGCATATGAAGCACACAATTTAAAATACACAAAACAGGTAGGCTACAAGGCCAGGAAATATTTGTATTGATAATCAAAACTTCTTTCAAAACAACCTCAAGAAAATCAAACAAACAAGCACATTCAATATTATAACAAGAACTTTGTCCTCAAACAACAACCTCAAGAAAAAAATACAACTTCCAGTTATCATATGATAAGATTATTGAGTCCTCTAACCTTGATGTAAAAACTATCCTCTAAACAAATTATATATTCAGTTCTGCTAATTTTCTAGTATAGTGCAATTTAAGATTCTTTACTTCATGGGTGAAAAAACTATTGGATCTTTCTTTTTTGTAACCCCACTATATCTCCCCCAAAATAAAAGTATCTGAGTTTTTTCTGGCCAGCAAAGAAAAAAATTTAGGGCAAACCAAACACACATGAAAATTGAACTGCTCAACTAACTTTGGTACAAGCTTATGCTCACATGATTAAAGGTTAATAGAAAAAGAAGATACTTTGTATAACTAATCATGTCATATAAGTATGAAAAGTGCAAGGGTTCAAATCTGGAGAGCAATCTAATAGCGCAAATATTCTGAACGTAAGGAACGAATCTCCTTCATATTGAAGAACAGCAATAACAGCAACAGGGACAAAATAGCAACAACATTTATAAACAATTGACAACGATAAAGTGATAAAGCATATCTGGGATATACCTAGCAAAGGAATGCACACACAGTCGAAATATTATACAGATTTGGATTGTGCATAAATGTACATGCATGGGCAAGGATCTAGTAGTGATGCACGTAGACCTATATTCAGTGTTATATCAATATTAGTATTCTGGAAAGAAAGAATTGAATGCACTCACCCTTGCCCCGCTTTCTTAGTCTTCCCCATCCAAAGGAGTTACATAATGCACTAGTTATATTTATACCTATCAAGTAATTTGACTAAAACCTTCCCACTAAATTCTGCATAGTTCTCCTTGATTAAAACTACCTTTTTCTTGTAGAAATAAATAAAACAGCAAAGCTACAGCCATGCATAAAGTCTAGTGCATATAGTCGCTTCCTTATATAAGTCTATATCCTCTATACAAGTTCTTATAAAAGTAATAATAACAATAAAATCTCTGTTCAGAACTGATATTGTCCTTGCTGCTTAGGCAATCACACAAAGCAATGAGAAGGTGGTAACAGTCATATAGAAAAACAAATAGATTTCATATTCTCACCTGTATTTTGCTTTTTTGCATCATGGTTATCAAAAAAATCTGGAGGAAGCCCAGATGACGACTGCTCTCTAGGCAATTCTGCAGAGCGTTCAGGTCCTGGTTTATGCAACTCCACAGAATGTTCAGGCTTAGGTTTTGGCAATTCTGGACGGGCTTCAGCTTTTGCGTTGTTGACTCGGTTTAGTCCAGCAGCTGTAGCTTTGAAATTACTTAGTGCCTATTGCAATATAAACATTCTGTTAGTAATACTCATTCAGATAGATATATTGAAGAAAAAGAAAAAGGAACTGCATCTAAGATTAAATGTAAGTCGAACAGTAATGTCACCTACTTCCCAGGCCCATCACAGTTTCAAGCCTAGAAAGTGTAAAGAAGGAAATGCTTCATCTTTCCGCCAAATATGGATTAAATGTAAGTTGACGTATGGGATATCCAACCCAAATTAGTATACAAGAAGATGTAGTAACCGAACAATATCAGTTATTGCCTGCAATTAGTAAATGGGATAGGCCCTAAGCTTCTGAGCTAAAAGATACACGAAATAATTACAAAAATAACAAAACCACATTTCAGAAGCTAAAATGGCCTGGTTGAATTCAGCACTATTTTAATTTTTCAACATCACAATACATGATTTGATTGAGATCAAATGAGTTAATTTGTTATCTTTCAACAAGCAGGTAAAATGCTGCATTAACCCTTTCATATTATTTCAAAAAATAGTATCCTTCGTATCAACTTCGAATTTTCCACGATACAAGATGTTTGTTTAGGTCTCTTAGTTTCTTAATTTTATAAATAGGGAAGTACTATATTAACAATGATCACCTCACGATGTTTTCGAGATGCTTGATGCGCATCCCATTGGGATTCAGATTTCAGAGCAATGTCACAAACCCTGCACACAGGCTGGTCAGATTCATTGTACCTGTATGTATCACAAAAAAGGACAGAAAGCAGCAGTCAGGAACTCTGGCTCAGCAATTTATATATGCCAACACGAGAACGGAACCAGTAATAAGCAAAAAGTTCAAATAAAAGGTACAGAAAAGATGGTATACATAACGAGAAGGCAGAAATAAACAATGTCAAGATAAATCTCTTTGGTTCCTAGATGCATTCTGAGAAATTATAAGTTAGATAGTTCCCTACTCAGTATTTTCTTAGCTAAATCCTATTTCTAATTAAAACCAGTTCTCATAAGTTGCATTTCAAATCATAAGTTTCGTACAAAGAAGCAACGGACTGCCAAACCAAATTCGTACTTTGTGCTTGATAAACTAAAAGTTCTTGACACGATCAAATTCGGAGAGCACAATTTTTAACCACTTCAATCAATTAAACATTCAAGAATACGATGATCATAGAACAAACAACAATACACATTGCTTACGAAAAGGGTTCTACAGAATGCAATTGGGACACAAAATTTACGAAAAGGGTTCCACGGAATCCAGTTTCATAATGATAATTACATTACACTGAAACTCCATAACCTCTAGTTTTAAATTCTTCAGTAAAAAATCTAAACCCCAATGACAATACACACACACACACACACACATACTAAATAAGCAAAATTTGAAGAGAGAAGGTGTGGGCACTGACCGTACGAGAGGAGAGTCTATGCGCTTGTCCTTCTTCTGGGCATTCAATTTCGCACGAAACAGCGCCTTGTTCCTGGCTTTAGTATCCATCTCTTATATCTATGAATTATATCTACGGCGAAGGATGAGAAAGAGAATTCGACGGTGGCTGAGGGCTCAAAGAGGGAGGTTTATGGAGGGGACGGCGATATGAGGCAGTGGGTGGCTGAGGACTCGGTGAGGAGGGCGGTGGAGGTAGGCGGAGCGAGAGACTGAGAGAGAAGGAGAGAGATCGCGAGAGAGAGGAGGAGGAAGGGTTGGGACGTGCGGCGTGGAGATTAGTAATCAGGTGTGTGAATGACTACTGTTTGTCCCGGTAACAACCACTGCATTTTCGCCACGTGACAAAATCGAATAATTTTTCTTTTCTTTTTATTGAAAACAAAATACATTTTTAACTAATAACAATTGGGAATGCGAGCTACATTCCTCATTTACTCTTGTATGCCTTTTTCATTCACCTTTTGATACGTGGATTCCATTTACATTTACATTTACATTTCATTTAAAAATTTAATGTTTTGAAATCACAAATTTCTATTTTTCAATTTTACCCTTATAATAAATCAAAGTAAAGAGATGAAAATAAATAATAAAAAGTGGGGCTCCACCACCTCTTTTCCAACCCATTGACTATATGAATTCTTCCTGGATAGCCCTGTAACCGCCGTGGTTGCTAACCAGAAACTCCATCAATCTTTCATCCTCGTCACCCCCACAAAAGATAGAACCCAAAGGGCTATAGGCTTTGTTAAATTAAAAAGAGGTCCAAGTCACAAGCCTTAAAAGGGCAAGTGAAGTGGGCTTGGTGCATGGAGCAAGTCCATGCCGCCAAACCCTAAGGGAGATGCGGCATAGGGGTGCGGCAAGGGGTTTATATATATCCTTTGTCTTTTCTGTCATATGTTAAGTGATTTAATTTGTCCCTTAGAGAAAAAGAGAGAAAACCCTAAACCGAAAATCACCATAGTGTGCCGCCCGAATTCTTTTTTCCAAGTGAGTGATCTTGTTAGTACAATCGAATTTCTCACTCCATTATTCGTCATTTGTGTATCAGTGTGGATACTCCTAGAAACTTAACACTCGGGGAGCTTTCTCGTGGTTCACCATGAAGAGGAAAAACACAAGCACAAGGATGATCCCATAAAGCGGTACAAATGAGGCTAATGATTCACGTAAGTTAAATCTCTCTACCTTTATTCTTGCGCATTATTAATTACAACCAACTGGATATATAATTAGGATAACATATTGTATGTTATTTAATTATTTTTCTGTTGCGTATTTAATTATCCGAATTAAATTATCCCAATAATATACTCGACAAAACCACAATTGGCACATAGACCGTACAACCAAAAATGCGCAAATGCATGATGTCATGCTCGTATCCAGTCACCAACTGTAGCACAAAATAAGGTTAAGTCAAGACGGGCCTTAGGCGGACCAACATAGATGCGTGTAGTATTTCATAGCTCTAAGCAGAGACCGGAAGCTTGGTGTGCATGACCAAGGTTCGAGCGATCAATTGGAGGCGTTTAATAAACGCTTCTGCTATGCCATTTTAGGTGTGAATATGGGGTACAAGATGTTCAACCTCAATCCCAATTGACATGTAGTAGTCATCGAAAGTTTTAGATGTTAATTCACCACGTTATCTAGTCAAATTGACTTAATTGGATA
Source organism: Gillenia trifoliata (assembly GCA_018257905.1). Taxonomy (NCBI): domain Eukaryota; kingdom Viridiplantae; phylum Streptophyta; class Magnoliopsida; order Rosales; family Rosaceae; genus Gillenia; species Gillenia trifoliata. The sequence continues at coordinate 4,473,673 of CM031086.1, read as the reverse complement.
ATCAGGGTGGTGAGCCCTAATCTTAATACTTTGTGCTAGGAGTTTAAAGAATGCAGTGTTGCATGTGGACATAAGACGGACATGTGACTAACGTGTCGAAGCATCAACCAATATCATAAAGTATCTAAATGGTCCACAAGATGGTTGAATAGGTCCACAAATGTCTCCCTGAATCAGCTGAAGAAAAGTTGGAGGATCCATTTGGATCTTGCTCATAGATGAGAGTGTAAGCGTTGTGAAGCATCTGGATTATGTAGGATCGTCCACAGGGAGTATTCGATCATGACTACCACTTGATGGCCTTGAAAGTAGAGCCTTAGCTTTCTTGTAGACGTCATGAGTGCCAAAATTAGTTTTTCAAAATTTAGATATCTGGTCTTACCATCGAGAAGAGCCTTTGAAATGTAGTATACTGGAAGTTGTGCCCTCTACTCTTCTTTGATGAAAGCTAAGCTCACTGCAACTTCAGAAACTGCAAGGTAAACGTACAAATCTTCACCAATTTGTGACTTTGACAGTAAGAGAGGTGAGGAGAGATATTTCTTCAAGTCTTGAAATGTTTTCTCACAGTCCTCGTCCCATTTGTCTTTTTGTCTTTTCCTCAGTGCTTTGAAGAACGACTTGCATCTATCGGTAGATCGCGATAAGAACCTATTCAACGTGGCAACTCGTCCGATTAGGCTTTGGATTTCTTTGATAGTTTACGGGGACTTCATATCCAGTATGATTTTAATCTGCCTCGGATGGGCTTCGATACCTTGTTGAGAAACTAGGTACCATAAGAATCGCCTAGAGGAGGGTGGGGTTTAGCTTCATTCATTATTTGCTTAAGACATTGAATGTTTTACTCAGGTTCTTTATATGGTCTACTCGTGGGCCTTTCACCATGATGTCGTAAACGTAAACCTCCATGGATTCGCCGATTAGGCCCTTGAACATTCTGTTGACCAGTCGCAGGTGGCGAATGGCATGACTTTGTAGCAGTACGTCCCTCACTCTATGACAAATGAAGTCATTGGCTTGTCAGGCTCGAACATCATAATCTAGTTGTAGCCAAAGTATGCATCAAGGAAGCTGAGTAACTAATTCCCTGAAGTGGAGTTGACTAGTAAGTCGATATGTGGAAAGGGAAAGGGTATTTCAAACAAACTTTGTTGATGTCTGTGTAATCGATGCATACCCACTTTTTGTTTGTGTCCCCCCTTATGACCAAGACGATGTTGGCTAACCACTCTGAGTAGGAGACAGCCTCGATGAAGGCAGCGACGAATAGTTTGTCGATCTCAACTTCAATGATGGAGGTCTTCTCTAGAGAGAAGTTTCACCGTCTTTGTGCAGCAGGTTTTGCCAAAAGGTCCACATGAAGTTTGTGGCAGATTACATTTGGGTCGATCCGAGGAAGATCCGAGGGTGACCATGAAAACATGTCCTTGTTTTGGTGCAAGTATGTCGTAACCTCGTCTTTCTTGTTGTTCTTCGAGGTCTCGGTCCCGATTACCGGATGTTTAATACTGCAATTATCAATGGGACTCTTCCTACGTTCAGTGATCTTCTTTCCCATCTCCTCACATTCAAACAACAAAACCCATGCTCTTCTACCAATTTTAATAGCGGTCAGGCTTTATTTTTTACTTATCCACCATGTCTTTCTGGCTCTTCTCGTGGCGGCATCACTTTTGTTCATTGTAATGGCAGTGGCAGTCGCACTTTTGCACATTCTAGGCACGATGGTATTCGCAAAACTCTACAACAACAGTGGATTGCGCCTCATCCTCAACAACATTAGCAGTGGGCTTTTCCTTCCCAGCAGCAAGCCTAGCCTACACTTCTTTATCCCCAACAACAAGCCTTCTCATGGTCTACCTTTCTGCCACAACAACATGCTCATTGGCATGCACCCAAGCCTCTACATACAACAAACCTTTTGGGCTTTACGTGGTGCTATACATGCAATATAGTGGGCCTGATTCGATCCTTCCATTTGTCGGAGCCCAATTTGCACAATAGTCTGATCCGAATTATTACTTTGACACTGATGTGACTCATCATATGACGGCCAAATCTTCCATTTTTCCTACTTCTCAATCTTACATTGGTCCGAATAATGTTTCTTTAGGTAAAGGTGGCACCATGAATATTACCCATACTGGTACCGTTCCTCTTACTCTTGGTCCTACTAAATTTCATCTTCGTAATGTCTTTCTTATTCTTGAACTTCGTAAAAATCCTCTATATTGCTCGATTTACTCAAGAAAATCTTGTCTTTTTTGTTTTTGCTCCTAACTATGCACTGGCTTTTTGTTGTTTCATGGCCTTGTAAGGATGGGCTTTATCATGTCTCTGTCGGTTACCGCTTCTCCTGTTCCTCAAGATTTTGCCGCCATCTCATCCTTCACTTGGCATCAAAGACTTGGTCATCCTTCGTCTATTGTCATGTCTCGTTTATGTTCTAGTTTAGGTCCCAATGTCAAGTTAGATAAGTCTTTTTGTACGGGTTGTGCCTTTAGCAAATCAACTCAACTTCCTTTTTATTCAAATAATAATTATCGCACATCTTCTTTATTTTCTCTTATTCATTCTGATGTGTGGATGTCTCTAGTTACTTCTATTAGTAGTTTCCGGTATCATGTCTTATTTACGGATGATGTTTCTTGTTATTCTTGGATTTATCCTATGAAATGAAAATCCAAAGTGTTTGATGATTTCAAAATCTTTATGGCCATGGTTCAGAATATTTTTCGTACCAATGTTCTTGTTCTTCAAAGTGATAATGGTACATAGTATGTTAATCAATCATCATCTACTTTCTATCATGAACTGGGCATTGGACAACACCACTCATGCCATCATACTCCCCAACAAAATGGGATTGCCGAAGGTAAACATCACCACATTGCCACTATCATCCATGCCCTCCTTCACATTGCCGGTCTCCCACATAACCTATGGGTTGAAGCTGCTCTCACGACAATTCATCTTATCAACCTACTTCCTACACCAATTCTAAATTAGAACTCTCCTTATTCTATTCTCTTTGGTCATCCACCCATCTACTCTCACCTTCGAGTATTTGGTTTTCTATGTTTTCCTCATTTAGAGCCCTATGTCTCTCATAAGTTAGAAAGCCGTTCTAAACCATGTGTCTTTATAGGTTATAGTCTGCACCACAAAGGCTACCATTCTCTTGACTCAAAATACTGGTCGTGTCTGTGTATCGCATCATGTTATTTTTAACGAATCTTTTTTTCTTTACAATGAGTTGCAGATACATTGCTCCCCGGAGTACATCGAGCTTCCGATCACCCAACTGTCATTTCCCAACTACTGCACAGGTCATTTTTGTCAGCCCAATCATTTGGGTAACAGCCCCGCACCCCAATGTTCTACTTCTTCGTGTCTATAAGTCTCCAGTCAGGGCCCAATTAATTGTCTTCCTAGCACATCAGTCCACAACACCTATTATGGCTTTCCAAACGCCGTCCAGCCCTTCAACAGATACTGGCCTATGGTCTCTTTCCAGGCCCACTCCCATACCCCCATTTCTTGACGTTTCTAGGCATACGCCTCCCATCGCGCAATCTAGCCCACTTTCCGCATCTCTGCCTCAGTTCACCTCAGTGTTCCAGTCCTTATCACGCTAACCTACTATGACACAGCTTGAGCCGAGCCAAGCTGTTCCTTTTTCTACCATAGCACCTCAAGCCACTTCACCATCCTCTCCACGTGCTACTTCTTCAACACAACACCCTCAACATATGGCTGCCACGTTTATTCATCCCATGGTTACTAGACTCTGTGATGGAATCTCCAAACCCAAAACCCACAATGATGACAATGTTTGGTATCCTCTTCTGCATGTTCTTTTAGCTTCTCTTGATTATGGTATTGTTGGAAGTATGCCCATAAAGCCACTCATTTGATGTAATAGCTTTTGGAATACTTATTATATTAAACTATTATTTGTTTAATGAAAGGGCAAAGCTTATTGTTAATCACTATTTATTGTATCATGTGTTTAATCAATAAGAGAATCCAAGGAATGTATTTGATCTAAGAGAGAAGTGATCTAAGCAAGTTAGATAAACGAGACCTCTCTCTTATGTTCATTCCTAAAACGTTCCTAGCCATAGGATTGCCAATTGGGCATTGACAATCCGCTAAGGTTAGTATGTGTTATGTTAACTCAAGCTTGAGTATGGTTAGTCTCAAGTCATTTAGTGTTGGACACTAAGACAAACACATAGGTGCTCAAAAGGTAATTGAGTACACTGAACGACGATCAATAGAAGTTCGTACATACATGTCATGTAAGAACTTCTAGGTTGCAATATGCAAAGTAGTCCTTTGACCTGAGGCACCATCGATGTCTAATGATTGGATCCTTGATCTTTGATCATGTCAAAGGCATTCCATTGCGAGTGTCCACGGCATTGTTGGGGTCAAGCTATCTAGTCATGTAGGCATATAAGTGCACAACAAGGGATCTCTAACCTTCCATGGTGGAAGGAGAATACTCTGAGATATGGTTCGAAAGTCTTTGGCCAAAGCACATGAATATGACTTAGGAAATTTGTTTCAAATCATATTCAATTGAATCATATAGAAGAGAATCACATTGGATAGTAGACATGAAAATAACTATCACTCAAACAATGTGATTAGGAGTATTGTATTAGAGAAGGACCGTATTGCATTGTAATTGTAACTGGATAGGTTCTCCAACCACTTCTACTTAGCTTGGGTAGCCATGACATACTGCTAGGTGTCACTCATGGTTTGTGGAAGCCCTGAGGATTAGCAAACACTAATCTTCATCAAAGGGAGAATTGAAATGTGGTTTCAATTCACAATCGATCGTTAAGAGTAACAATCGCCCACTGCCTCGCTAATTGGAACCTAATGGATCGTACACCGAGTAAGGATGAAAGTGAAGAAATAAAGGAATGGATAAGCAATTAAATTTTTTAATTGAGAATGATCATGATTACTTAATTAGTTAATTAATTATACGAAAGGTTCGTACTTGGGCTTTTAAGTTGGTTTTGGGTTACGGGGCCCAAAAGGATTTTTGGTCCACAAGGCCCATTGAGTTTAGGTTGTATGACAACTAAAACTAAATGGAAATTAACCCAAAATAAAAGCCAAAACCGGCCTAGAGTGAGTGGAGGCAAACTTGGCTTATTTACAAGTTTGCCACTCACATGTGATGAGGCATAAAGGGAACTTTATGGCCATAATCACTTAAAGGGGTTTTTCTTGGAGGAAATAGAGTTGAAATTCTCTCTCATTTTCTTCAAGGGAGGCCGGCCATTTAGTGAGCATATAGCTAGCAATCTTTTGCTCCTAAATCATCCATTTCATCTTCACACCTCATCCTTGGTGTGGAGACTTAGAGACACTAAGCTTTTGGTGTTTTTGGAGATCTTATCCCTACATCCTCAAGGAGCAATGGAGGTGACTTGAAGGCCCTCCACTTGGGTGAATCCCTTGTGCAAACAAGGATGAGCTTCAAGGGTAATGAATCTCTAAACTTCCTTCTCTTTAATTTTGTTAAAGAGTCTTTTGGTTCACCATATTCTAGGCTTTGAAAGTCATGGGTTTTATGAATTGTTTTTGAATGCATGCTTGCTTTAAATTGTTATTAGTTGGCATATGTATTCAAATGTTCATCTATTGTTCTTAGCTAGGACAAAAATTTTCCTTCAGGTATACCTACTTGTTTTTCTCAGGCTTCCAAACATCCAGAATGGCATCAGACTATAAATGAAAAGATTAATGCCTTGCTTCAAAATCAAACATGATCCCTTATTCCACCTCGCTCTGATCAAAACAATGTTGGATGCAAATGGGTTTTTCGCATTAAGCGGAATCCTGATGGCTACATTGAACGCTATAAAGCTCGACTCATTGCTAAGGATTTCGACCAACAGCCTGGCATTGACTATACTAAAACATTTAGTCCCGTAGTCAAACCGGCAACCATTTGTACAGTTCTGAATCTCGTTGTCTCTTGTGCTTGGCCACTCCGTTAGTTATATGTGAAAAATGCCTTCCTACATGGTTACCAGGAAAATTTTTACATGACTCACCCCCAGATTTTGTAGATTCTACTCGCCCCAACCATGTTTATCGTCTTCAAAAATCTTTATATGGTCTCAAGCAGGCTCCCCATGCCTAGTCCCAACGAATCATTTCATTTCTTTTCTCCATTGGTTTTTGTCATAGTAAAGTTGATTCTTCTCTCTTTATTTATCAACGTGCTTCTTCTACTATTTATTTATTGTTATATGTTGATGATATTGTGATCTCTAGAAGCTCTCCATAACTTTTCACTCAGTTTACTGCATTGCTTGGACACTAGTTTGACATCAAAGACTTGGGTCCTCTCAGTTATTTCTTAAGCTTCCATGTCACTCATGATTCCACTGGTTTTCATATTCTTCAGCTTAAGTATATGCATGATCTCTTACATAAGTTTGACATGGTTTCTTGCAAGCTAGCCTCCACACTGTTTGCCACCAAGATCTCTCTCACGGCTTTTGATGGGTTCCTTCTTGCTTCTCCAACTTCATACCGCGAATTAGTTGGATCATTATAATATCTCAGTCTCACTCATCTGGACATCTCATTTTCTATTAATATTGTTTCCCAAATAATGAGTTCTCTTTGCACTACTCACATGATTGCTGCTAAGTGCATTATTCAATGTATCAAAGATACTATGGATTTCGGTATTACTCTGACTCTTCAGCTTTCTTTTGCAGAATTATGTGCTTATTCTAGTGCTGATTGGGCGGGTTGCTAAGACACTCGTCGCTCTACTGTCATCTATCTTGTCTACCTTGGCACCAACTTAATCTTTTGGTGTTCCATAAAGAAACCGATGATGTCTCATTCCAGTGCTGAATCTGAATACAAGTCTCTTGCTCATGCATGTACTGAAACCATTTGGATTTGCTTTCTTCTCCGAGAACTTGATGTTCGGTTAACTTTTCATGTTCTTCTCCATTATGATAACCTCTCAACCACTTATTTTGATGCTAATCCAGTTAACCATGCTCGCACGCGTCATATTGAACTTAATTATCATTTTGTTCAAGAAAAAGTGGCTCTTGGTAGGCACTGAGTATGCTATATTTCATCTATTGATCCGCCAACTGACTTGCTCACTAGAGCTCTTCATCAACCTCGCCACGGTGTTCTTTGTTCCAAACTTGTATGATCAAGATCGTATACATGTATGCCTTTATATATATGTATATGTATGCAGGTTTTAACCTTGAAGAAGTCTACAGTCTCTTTTAATGCATGGCGAGAAATTATGCACCAAAACAGTAACAAAATAAGACTTGCACTATTTACGCCATACATGATTGACAATTCTATTATTTTACCTCTTCATCTTTAGCCATATGTGGCCATCCAATTATTACAACAAAATTCATTTCTCACAAGTTTTTGTTATGAAATAAGGGCATATTAGCGTGCAGTGAAAAGTAAATGAGACGCAATATTAACGAGGTTCGGCAATTGCCTACATCCACATAACAGCAGTATTTCCATTATATATCTGAAATGATCGGAGTACAAGATTTCCCTCTATCTCTATTTTCTCTCATTCTCTTTCTCTCCTCTGTCTGCCCTCTCCTTTGTTCTTTTTCTCTCTCATTTCTTCCCTTCCCTTATGGGGATTGTTTCTTTGCTATGTCTATTGCCTTGATTTTATAAGCAAGTGAGATGGTGTGAACATTGAGTAATGATGGTGAGAATAGTGGAGTAATGATGGTAGGAATAGTGGAGTAATGATGGTGGTGGATGATTGATAAGAAAGTGGGAAGGGGGCCATCCACCTAAGACTTTTCACCCAGAGGAAAAGTTTTACAACACTCCTCCTTGGATGGCCACCAGTCTTCAATTGATTTCAGATGCTCCCCTTAATCGATGTCTCCCCCTATTCACAACAAGCTTGGATTAGCTTGTCTTCAAGCTAATGTGTATCTCTACAAGACTTGATCTTCTTTCTAGGATGTATCTTTCCTGTAGGATTTCCACCATTGATCCTTCTACTTCAATTTCCAGGATAGCAGAAGTAGTGCGCAACCTTTGACCTTCGATTGGTCTTTAAAAACATTGCTTCTTGGTGACTCATCCATGCTTAGTAACTTCAGTACACAAGAGCCAGTTAAAGATGAGTACTCGAGAGCAATGGAAGGTAAGCAATCAGGCAAGGTTTCCAAGAAATCAATTGCAGATCAAAATTTTGATTTCAGGTTCCGGTTGATTTTCTCCTTGTCTTGAAGGCAAGAGCAAGGGCAAAGAAAAAAACAGGAAAAAAGCATAATATGAGGTACTCTTGCTTTCGACCCCAATGATATGAGATACTTTTGATTTTAAAGAAGATCAGCAGAAGAGTTTGATACTGATGTGAAAACTTCTTGATCACATGTATTTTCTTCGTGGAAATGAGTTAGGCATCTTGAGGGACTTGGTTAGAAAGGTATTATCAGAGAAAAAGAAGGCTGAGTATTTTGAGAAGGTTGGTTGAAACTGCATTCTCGGAAAGAATGGGAGTCATGCATTTTTGGAATTCTGCCTTGCCATTGAAGACGAAGGTCGACATATATAAGGATTTTTCAATCGCAAATAGTGGTGTCGTTGTGGCCTACATCATCCACACATGTCAATAACAGTAGTGTGGTTGTGGCCTACATCATCCACACATGTCAATAACAGTAGTGTGGTTGGAACAGTAAGGTTCACGTGTTTCAACTTTGTCGGAGACAAAATTATCCGTGATTTCCAAAAAACTAAACTTGCATCTGAGAAATGCCAACGAATTGTATTCAGAAAATCTTGACTTTTGAAATTTGATAAAGGGTGCCCTTTCGAACTTTTGACCTTTTGAAATTCGAGGAGGGGTGCCTTTTCGAATTCTTTTAGCAATTGACCACGTCGCTTCTCCTTTTATAAAGGCATCAATCGTATCCAGAATGCATACTCTAAAGTTAACTGCTTAAGGAAATTTACTCTGCTGTATTTCTGAGATTTCCATTTCCTTGACATTTTTTTTTTCTTTCATCAGTTTTTTTTAGAATGGCTTGCCCATCCAACCGTTGTTTTGCTTTGAATGTTGCGGTGGAGGAACATGATCCTACTCAAGATATTGTCTAGCGTCCATCCTTCTTATCCTCCAATGGATATCTTACTGTTGAAGATTTTGTGATGAGGAATGATATAACCGTCACAGTGGTAGCTAGGAATCTTCTTACTCCTAGAGATAAAAAGTTGTTGTCGAAGAGGTTTGATGAGTCGGATGTTCAAGACTCTTTGGCTTTCAGTGTCCAGTGTGCCAGTTCTATATCCAACATGGGACAACGTCTGCTTGCTCGAACTCGCCAAGTTGAATCATTATTGGCTGAGGTGACGAGCCTTAGACACGATATAAGAGGACTCAAGCACAGTTGCATAGGATTGCAACTAACTACTCGACGAACATGAGAAGAAAGCTTGACCTGCTGCAGGAATCCGTCGGATTCAGAGTGACCATCAAAAGCTTGTTGCTAGATTCCGGAGCAACTAGTGTCTTCCCCTTATGGACTTTTGCCAAGTATTTGTTGTAGTTGTAACTTATGTATATGAATAACAATTTTTTTCTTTTTTTTTCTTCTTCCCATTCATTCATGCCTGAAACTTCTACTTTAGATTTTTAGATATGGGATTCCATGAAAACTTCTGGTTCTAGCTAAAACGTACAAATGAACACATTCAAGTTTAGTTCAACAAATATAATCATGGATTAGGAGCCTGAAATCATCATGTGAGGTCTCTCAAGATATCATCCACTCGAGATGCATAGGGATAAGCCCAAGTGTGTAGTAACGGAAAAAATATCTTTAGTACCAATTTAATGGCAGTGTGTAGGCACATTGCTATATCTTTACCAACAAAACAATAACGAATGAGATGTCATGTCTAATGCAATAAGATAAAGTACAATAATGCGCAATATGTACTTAGATATCGAATTTCAGGTTCCAAACCCTCTTCAAGGGTCTCATTTGAATTTGGTGTATGAATGATCATGGGTGTACGTGTGGTAAGACAGTTAGACCAAAATACTGTCAAAACAACGTTCAAACTTTAAGTCGAGGTAGAAACGAGTTTTCACAAGATCCGCTATCTCAAATTTCAACTTTATGTGCGAGGTAGTCTTTTCATGCTCATCTAGAGTCTTTGTTACAACCCGTCCCTAATTTTTCCATGTAAATTTTCACGCATAGTTGTGAAATTACCAAAATATCCCTAGAGGGTAAGTGTTGACTTTTGTTGAATTTGTCATCATGACAAGTATCAATTATACTTTCAACTTATCCTTATAGTACTCGTCAATGCGAACGTGTGGGCACAAGCGGTCCGTAATTTGGAGTTAGAACGAACATTCTACGAGACTTTAAAGTTCAAGGGCAATTTAGTAATTTCACATTGGTCGTAGATTTTTGTAAATCTTCTTTTATTTTAATTATTTTTCCCTTTCCAGAAATTGGAAGAATAATTAATTAAAGAACATTATAATTTTGGGTTTCAAAACCCTAACCCTATTTTTCTCTCCGACTCTCGTTTTCTCTCGGCAAAAACGTAAACTGAGCCACAATTCAGGAATCTTGAATTTCCTTCGAACCACAACCCAAAACCACATCCATTATGATCACTTTGTCGTTCTGAACACAACCCTAGCCTCGAAATTGTCAAACTCAAACTTGAATCGACTGAACCGGACCATCAACGAAACGAAGACTTTCTGGCGAGCTACACATTGATTCCGGCCTAGGTAAGGCTCGAGACCATTACCATTAGTTTTATATCGTTGAGTAGGTTCAAATCGATATAAAATACATGACGTTTGGTGCAGTTTTGAGGTAGAACGGAGAATGTGGTTTTTCGACCAATTACATGCCATTTTCGGCAACTTTTTCAACCCCAAATTGGTACGAACGTATTCCCCTCTTCAATACCTTCATTTTGACATAAAAATCGTGCAATTTGGTTTAGATTTGACTAAGTTATGAAACTCTGAAAAACCGAGATTTTTCTGGCCAAAAATTCCAGATTCCGGCGAACCAGACACCGATGGTTGCGGCGGCGGTTCCAGTGACCAGCGAGAGGAAGAGGGTGACAAAATATTCCGTAACGGTGACGGAATATTCCTGACGGCGTTATCATATATCGTTAGTCCTAGGTATATTCCGTTAACTAACTAACGGCGTTAACTCTAACGCCGTTAGAATATTCCGTTAGAAGATTCTGAATCTTCCGTTAGAGTTAACAGCACGCCGTTAACTTTAATGGCCCTTGTAATCGACGCCTAACCAGCGCATGACGGCGCGTGGGGGTGCATGGCAAGCTATTGCCGGCGCGTGTGGCCTTTTGGCAGCACGTGGTGGCGCACGACGGCACTGGCGACGAACACAATATCGGACTACATGAATCATTTTTCAAGCCTGTTTTTCCTATAACAAAAGTATTTTTATATTCTTTTGGTTAGGGGGGATTATTTTATATTTGAGAAAGGTTGTAATTCATTTTCTTACTAATAATTAGGGCAACACTCGGCTGGACACTTTGAGGAGCACGACACCCAAGAGGATTACACTCCCGAATATCTGTGAGTGGACATTTGTTTTACATAATGGTTTTTATCCTAGTATTTATATAAATATATAGTTACTTATGGTTTGAAACGTTGATTTGGTCATGCCTATACATGTTTGATATTTGAGATTTACTTTTCATGATTACGTATTTTGATACGACATTTGAATTTTACGAAAATGTGATATTTGAGATATGAAGGTAGAGACCTCAACAAGATGATAGCCATATCATCATCTTTGTAAGTTTCTTCGACCTTCTGAAGATTAGCTATGCAATTCTGGAATATGCATATGTGATCTTCAATATCACCTCCTTCTTCTAGTCGAAGCCCGAATAGTTCATTCTTTAGAAAAAGTTTATTGGACACAGTTTTGCCCATATAAACATTCTCCAACTTTTCCCATGCTTCCTGGGCGGACATCCTCTCGGTGATGTGTGATCGAACTGACCTTGTGAGATGGATCTTGATGTAACTCTTGGCTTTCTTGAGAACCTTAGTCCATGCGGTTACTGTCATGTTTTCTGGCTTCTCATAATTGAGTGCATCATCCAAATCCTGCTGTATCAGTACGTTATTCATCATCCTTTGCCAGTCTATGAAATCATCCTTGCCGTCAAAGGGCTTTAATGCAGGTCCTAGATTTGCATTCACCTTCCCTTTTCATATCATAGAACACCTTGAGCCTAAGGCTTTGATACCAATTGTTGAATAAACTGCCCACTAGACCTTGTTTTTTAATGTAACTAACGGCAATAGACTAAACTAACAAATATAGAAAAACTCAGAAACACAAAGATTTATACTGGTTCAGCAGAACTTATGCCTACGTCCAGTTGTGATTTTTCTAGGTAGAGAAATCGCCGCTCCTTAGATTAATAATAGAGAATTACAGAAATTTTGCAAAACCCTAGAACCAATCTCAAAACTCTCAGTTGTCTCTAGTTTTTCTCACCCACAAAAACAAGCCTTGCCGCACCCTATTTATATGCATAGGGTCGGCTTACATGTCCCAAGGCTAATTGAATTCCTATTTCTAAATAGACTAGGAAATTACTTATCCAAATCCTAATAGACTTCTAGAAATCCAAAACCTAATTGAATAAGGAAAACTGAAATTCTTCCCTAAACAATCCTAAACCAAATAGGACAGATTTGACGAACCAAAATCCTAACATACCAAATTGCAAAGCACCACAATTTTTTTTCTTTTCTTTAGCTTTCTAGTTGGTCAAACTAGAACTAACTCTCCCTTTTCTGCACATGTATAGAACCATAATCTCTCTAAGATTTTATTAGCACAGCAAAGGAGGTAGCAGTAACAACAAGCCTCAATTGGTGTTCCTCCTCCAGTGATTTTTGAAAGAGTCAAAATGGATTCAACAAGTTTTGGAGTTAAGAGTAGTGTCTAAGAATTCTGAGAAGATGCAACCGTCGGATCCAGCCCAAATTTTAGTATGGTATAAATGAGAGGATAATGAACAACTTTCATGAAAAAAAGGTTTCCATCCGAGGTTAGAAAGTTAGAGTTTGAAGGCTGTTAACATGGCCGTCAGGTTTTCTGCGGAATTGGAACATGGGTTGGAATTTCAAACTTCTGAAACGATCTCACCGTTTGATCTTCCTGAAATTTGGATATGCTATAGATGTTGGGCAGATGAACAACTTTCATAAAGGACATGTTCTGATCTGAACTACGGATGATGGAGATTTGGTGCGTTGAACTGATACGACGATTTTTGATTTCATGGTGTTGTGCTCTCCACTGACACGAGAGCTTCTTGTGTTGATAAAGTGTTGTGAAATACGGACATATTAGCGTGCAATGGAAAGTAAACGAAACGCAATATTAACGAGGTTCAACAATTGCCTACATTCTCGGAGTAGCAGTATTTCCATTATATATATGAAATGATCGGAGTACAAAATTTTCCTCTATTTCTTTTTTCTCTCCTATGTCTGCCCTCTCCTCTATTTCTTTTTTCTCTCCCATTTCTTTCCTTTCCTTTCCTTCTGGGATTGTTTCTTTGCTGTGTCCATAGCCTTGATTTTATAAACAAGTGAGATGGTGTGAACATTGAGTAATGATGGTGAAAATGGTGGAGTAATGATGGTAATGGATGATTGATAAGAAAGTGAGAAGGACACCTAAGACTTTTTACCAAACAGAAAAGTTTCATAACAGTTTTTGAGTTTTATAAGGAAAACTCAAATGTCCTATCAAATAAAGAGAAAAAGTATAATCATATGTGGCACAATCGCAACCATTGAAGATCAGACGGCCAAGATTGTATAGCCAAGTACAATCATAGTCTTGCACTTTGAGTAAAACTGACCACTCAGAACGTGACATGTGGTGCGGTGCTACAACGTTCTGAAACCCAAACACCGTCAGTCTATCAGATCTTCATATTATCATCTCTCTGTTTTTGTTCTATTTCGTCGAACTCGTACGGACGGATATTCTGTTGGAACCAAAAAACCAGTTTTATTTGTTTGTTATTTTTCTTATTATTATAATTTTATTAGGTCTTCAATTTTAATTTTCTTATTTTTTTCCCGAAGAAAAATAAAAATAAAAAACGTTTTGGATCTGAGAGGGGTGCGATGGATTTTATACGACAATGATGAAATCAGCAGCAATCATTCTTCTGTGGTTCTGAAAATTCGATTCCCTTTCGGTTTCCTTCTTGTTGTTTTGCCTTTTCGATTTAATTAATGTTTCAAATCTGACGCCATGAGGAAGAAGCTCGATACCCGTTTTCCTGCTGTAAGTCCCCTTCTTTCTCTCGCTCTTCCGCTCCTTTTTCTAGGGTTTATATTTTTCTCAGATCGAATTTTAATTTGTTTGGTTGACAGGAAAAACTAGGGAAAAGAAGAGAAATTTTAGATTATTGTAGTTTCCCCGTGTTATTCGTGCGTTTTATTTACTAGATTAATGAATTATGTTCCGTTAATTAGAATTGTTTGGTTAAAGTTTCGATTTTTTGGGGGGATTTTTGAGGTATTTGATCTGGGTCGGGTTTTTCTAGGCCGTATTGTCCTTTCCTTTGATGTGATTGTGGTTTTAGCTTGAATTGGGTTCTGGGTTTGTTTTATTTTATCTGATTTGGTCTTGGGATTCGTTTTGTATCGATGATTTCGCCTAGGGTTTGTAAATTGGTATTTGAATCATGGGGGTTTTGTTTATGGAGATAGACATGCTTCTTTGCTCTTTTGGTGATGTGGTTTTGCATATTAGTCAAGATTAGGTGATGACTTGTGAGGCCCCTTAGGGCTAAATCTGGTCTTGTTTTATTAAATATCCTTTTCCAATGAGTGTTTGGATTATTTTTGAAGATTGTAAAACAACTAGAGAGTTTTATTTCGTGGGATGAAAGAAAACCGAAGTTTACACTTCCTCAACTAATTTGTGATCCATATGCTACACACAGTTTCAAGAATAGCTCTGTAAGGCGTTGGCCTATCGAGAGTTGTGAACCTTATGTTTGAAACTTTCTTAAAGAAAAAAAGAAGGAAGGAATGGAAGAAACATTTTTTTTTTATGCAGATCTAGTTATGCATTGGTAACTTCAGGATTGAAAATTTGGATGAGTGACATATAGTTAGTACTTAACGAAGTGCTGCTGCCTGTTTCAGTATTAATTGTTCTCTTATGTGGTGACCATGATGGGATTAACCTCTCCGTAAAATTTTAATCGTATGTATTTTCATGTGTAAATTGTGGGTGAAGACTGAAATGTGAAAGAACAGAGTCCTCTTTTATATGTTTCGTATATCACCTTTGTTTACACTTCAGAATTAGAGATTGTGTCAAGAATCATGGTCTATGCCTCGATGTTGTTTGCCATTGTTGTTTATCAATTTTTGATACTTGTCTTTTAGCTTAATACCATCCTTCTTTGTTAAAAAATGGAAGGGAGAGAGAGAGAGAGAGTTTAATGCTGCTTCACTCCCTTCTACCATAACCCTTATGATCTCAAAATTAGAATTACGTTGAATTTTCACCGACAAATCTTCTGCTTTTTGGTTATCAGTTCTTCATGTAGCAAAGATCATTTAAATTTCCCGAGTTTCTTTGGTGTTTTGTGTGCCAAGTGTGGGTTTATGTTATATAAGTTCTTTGATAGCACTTGTCTCATTTACCCTCCAGAGTTTCTATGTATGAAGTTTTAATGAAGCATATTGATGACTTTTTTCTTGACAAGTGTACCAAGTGATAGGATATTTGCCTTGTGCTTTGTATTTGAGGGCTTTGACAAATGAGAAGTTTAGTTTAGTTAACTGTAGTTTAGCTCTGAATTAATATATATATGTATCTAAGCCCTATTCTGATACACAATTTTAATTTAGCAACAGGGCCCGGATTAAAAGATTATGCAGCTGATGAAGATGTTGGGAAGATAGCATTAGCGGTGCCTGTTTTGGTGTGTGAGTACTTCTAACTTTCTGGACTAGTAAAATAACCCAGGTTATTTTATTCATTTTTAGTTGCTTATACTTCTCATCTTGCATATTACGCAGCTAAAGCATTCAGGCTATTTTTGCAAGACCTTTGTGACCATTACCTATGAGATAACCCTCCAAGGGCACAAAACCATGAATGCAGTGCATCTGCTTAAGTCAAGATTGAACAATGTTTATCTGTTTACTTATTTATTTTAAAGGATCAATAGCAAGAAAATAATTATAGTAAAGAAAGTACAATAGCAGTGAATGATTACTCAATTTACAGAAGTAAAAAACTCTATTGGCCAGATAACAGTCTTAGAGCTAATAGACTAATACAACATATGCATATTACATAGTGCAAAAAGAAAAAAAAAGTATCCAGAAACCAGCAGTTTCCCAATTTGCATGATGAGAGGAAATGCTCTATTTCCTAAAGTCTTCGGAGCCTTATTCCCACACGAAGGGTGAATTTTAGGTACACTCTATCCCACAAGAAACCAACCCTCTCCCAACTTTGAGGATCCCAAATATAGGTTACAAACCTTTCAGCTACAGCATGTAAATTCTCAATGAGCAGAGAAACACGAAAGAGCGAGAATGCTGGTTTAACGTTTGCAGTGCAGCAGGATGATGAAGAGGAATATTTAGAACAAGATTCATGTACAAAAAGTTAGGTTTTCCTGCTTTGAATATCAGAACAAGCATTGGTTTTAGACAAATATCAAACAATATTGTCTATCTTTCCAAATCATTTTTGGATGGTTCATCAGTCAACCAATTAGAACAGGGTTTGCATGGGAATATTCTACATAATTCTAGAAGAGTCAATTCACCCCATCTTTTTATGGTATTTTTCAATAGAAATATAGAAAAAGAAGAGAACTCATCAATCTCAAGATCATTTAAATTTCTTCAGATCCAGACAAATTATTGGAGTTAGAGATTGGTATATTTTGAACGGATAAAGCAACCTCAGAAAAACGTGGATATAAATGAAATTATGAGAGAATGAATTGGATCCCTTTGAAGTATCCTTGTGACTTTGAGTTCAACCTCTAACCTCTAAATTAGATTCCTACCCCATTAGCATCGAGACATATTACGTTGGATAGTAACATGCTATAATTCTACCCTGATCAGTGAGCTGTAATTCTAGATACAATTATTTTGTTCAGGACAAGTGCAGCATTAATGAAGAAAATGCACATCAATAGTAATATGCAGTTAGTAATCCTAAACTTCCATTGCAGAGCCCTTTGAAGGGCTGATCCTGTTTAGCTAAGGAGAAAAGCTTATATTTTCTAGTACCTGAAATAGGCAATAGTTTGAGGGAATACTTCGGGATGAACCTGTTCCCATTCAATAGTCAGGAATTCTTGACGGTTTCGAGCTGAACAACTGTTCCTTCTGAATACCTGGGGATTCAACTTCAATTTCCTGCTGCTCTGATATAGTATTTTCCTTTCCTTCTTACATTGGTATGGGCATAACCTGGGAAAGCTTGCTCAGAAGCAGCCTGAGTTCACCACCGGGCTCATACGGCACCACCCCCTCTATGCCCTGCGGTAATGATTCCTACGGCATTACGACCTTTACCACCTGATGCTGTCACTTAGATCAAATTGTTTTAGGTGGTTTAGTTTCCTTGACTGTCACGTTATTGAAGCTTATGCCGTTCGAATACCTTATATTTTCTGGTTCCTGAAGAATCTTTCTGAAACTAAATTAAGTTGTAATATTCACTCAAATCTGTTTACTGCATTATCTTTTAAGTAATTTTGCTCCAGAAAGTTGGATATAAAATGGCATGTGGTCCCAGTTAAGTAAGCCAAATATAATTCATCTACTTTGTTTTGAAAGCATTGTGCTGGCTGCAGAGCTATATCTAATGTTTGATTTTCTGAGGACATAAAATCATGAAGTTCGGACTATGTCACTTCTGGTCATTCTGATGCTGTGCTGATGATCGAACCATTTTCAAGCGAGAAGGTATATTAGATGGTCTATTCTTGTTATTTACGCAATATCATTAATCTATGAGATAGTCATTTGGAATCTACTCACTGGCGTATTTTTCTGTGCGAAAACCACCAGGTGATGAATGCATTGACAGTGATGAAGAAGAATTGAAGGAGCAAGATGGTAACTCTGATGGCACCCTACAATTAATCATTATCTTTTGTTCTTAACATAAAACCAACTTCCTTTTACAAAAATAAAAAAAATAAAAAAAATAAAGCCAACTTCCTTTTACAAAAATAAAATAAAGCCAACTTCCCATGCTCATTATATGAAACACTTATTGAGATCTCCTGATGTTTTGTGTTCTTCATTCTATTTTTTCGAGAACACTCTCTAGCCGGAGTGATGTCTCTTTTGGTTTCTTTAGGATGTCAGGAGTTAGGGCGTAAATATTTTGCCAATTTAGCACTTATACACTTCACAGCTTGTATAAGTTCCCTGAATTGGTTTTGTTTTTGTACTTGGGGCTGAATTAGCTGCTTACTAAATGTAATATACAAGAGTTCCCACTGATGTGAAAACTTTGTTTTGCACCTCTGCAGCTTAGAGACAAGCCTGGCACAGCGCCGCGGCCGAGGGAAGAGGCCGGGGCCGGGAGCGAGGCCGTGGGCGTGGTCGGACCACTGAAAGAGATTTAGCACCATGAGGACTGAATCTGAACCCTGCACATCTCTTCAGCAGACCCACCAAACCTAATCCCAGGCCCTGGGAATGAGATGGTGGATGATGTGATAAGTCCCGAGGATATATATTGAAGGAAAATGTCACTGTCTGAGTGAATCTGATCCCGCAGTTCGAAATTTGATCTGAATGCCGATGTAAATGATAACGAGGACACAAAAGCTGCAGCAACAGCATCCCAAGCTGCCGCAAGGCGGCATCCCAAGCTGCCGCAACGGCATCCCAAGCTGCCGCAACGGCAGCCTCATCAACTGGACCTATTTTCGAGAAGCCTAAACATGAAGAGTATCACCAAGGTGGTCTCTGTCTGATGTGGATAGAATGGCCATTGATCCTCTTCAACTTGCAAATCTGAGCAGAAGGCTAGACGAGGATGAGGAAGATTATGACGAAGAGGGCTAAATTCCACTTGATGGCTTGTCCCAAAGTAGGGTAGTGGGATCAAGATCAGTGGAAGGTCTTGAAGGAGAAATTAAATAAAAGTATACAAAAGCTGGAATAGTGACCTAATTGGAGATGAAATGGCCAGTGCACCCAACGAAGAGTCGGAATTTCTCTTCGTGTGTCCAATGTTGAATGTCGTAGCATTTGCTAACATCCATTTCGGAGGTAGCTTTCGTCTTGATGGCAGAGAGGATAGCCTCTGCAGTTTGACTCTTAGGAGTGTATGAAGAATATGGCACCCTTGAATAGTGGTGGATTGCCCTATGAGTGGTTTGCCTTTTTAATTTACTGTGTTTGTTATAGATTTTCTAGGACAAGTAGTAGCTTGCTAGATAGTCGTTATCTTGTGGAGAATGACTTATAGTTCCTGTTAGGCCTTTCAATTAATCTTCTGACCACTGAATTGGATTTTCTTTCCTTGCTCTCTCTTGCTCTTTTAGCTCTAAAGATTCTGCAACGCGTGCATATGCGTTGTGCTAATGGTTTGCATGATTTCGGTGAAGGTGAAGAATCGGCTGCGATGCACTTCTTTCGTGCTGATGGTTTGCATAATTTCTTCCATAGTTTTATTTTGAGGAGAGATTAACTGCGGTGCCTCAAATATTTATTTGTATATATTATTTGCAATCTATATATTTCTTAAAGGGTTCTGGATGGAAGGATTTAGAAGTACGGATTTTGGAAACTCTTATTGAATATCGTGCTTGGAGTCGAAGGTAACAATTTAGTAGACGGTACCCGCAATCTTCATGAAGAGAGGTGATTCAAATGAATAAGAACATCTGCGATCGATTAAGAGGTTAGAACTAAATGATGCATGCCTATACGAAAGGTTGTTTAACCAATTCAGAAAGTCACTTGATCAGTTGATCCTGTGTATATACGAGGAAGATTGTGCATGATATTGACAAACATCGGTGTTGTACCGTACTTCATTTGATCAACAACGCTTATTTGCATATCTCCTTGCGAATAAAGTCTGAAAAAAAGCAGTTACCCACCTTGAAGCATGCTTTGTTCCCCAATATTGTTTAAAATCTCTCTTTCATATTTCGAAGCCAACTTATTTGATTCTTCCTAAACCATAACCCACAACAAGTGCCTAATGTGTTGACAAAACAAGTACAGAAATCATTCATGAAAATTATTACAAGGACAGTTGTGCTATAGGAAATAACCCGAATTATGTAGACTAAGTTTTTTTTAAATTCGAGCTCATTATTCAACTCTAAACTATGCTGATGGATTCAAACTTCGATGCAGAAGGGGTAGCACACTGCTCCAACCAACTTGACTACGCCCAGGGGTCATGCAGACTAACTAGAGCTACATTATTTCATCAGCATTTTGAATTAAACTTGATGACTCTTCGACATCATCTTTCGATGGTCCTAATGACCATGTTGTTTCTGAATCGTCTTCATCATCCACCACTGGCTTATCTTGTGGATATAGGAAAGGCTTTGGAGGCATTTCAAGACACTCAATTCCTCCTTCGAGCATCTCTACTACTTTGTTCATCGAAGTAGGACGCTCACTAGGCTTCATTTGGATGCACCATAGCGCAACCATAAGCATCTTCTTTGTTATTTCCTTTTCCTCTTCCGTGGCATCTTCAATTTCTAGGTCGTTTCCTTCGCTGAATTGGTCATAAACCCACGAAGGATAGTAAATTTGGCTCGTATGTGCTGCAACTGCGTTCAAATTCTTTCTTTTGCCTGCCATTTCCATCAATAGCATTCCAAAACTGTAGATGTCTGCTTTGTTAGACACACCTCCAATATTTTTGTAGAATAACTCAGGAGCTATGTATCCGATAGTTCCTCTTGCTGCGGTCAACGTTAAGCTGCTATCGTCTAATGGACAGAGTCTAGCTAGCCCAAAATCAGAAACCTTTGGAACATAATTGTCGTCCAGAAGAATGTTGTGAGGCTTGATATCAAAATGCAAAATCTGCATGTCACATCCTTGATGCAGATAACTGATACCTCGAGCCACACCAAGTGAAATTTCAAAACTGCTCTTGCAACTCAAGGAGATGAGTCCTTCTTTAGGAAATATGTGTCTATCAAGAGATCCATTTGACATGAACTCGTATACAAGAGCACGCTTTGATCCCTCGGCACAATAGCCAATTAGTTGCACCACATTTACATGATGAATCCTTCCTATTGTACCAACTTCATTGATAAAATCTTGTCCATTAGCTTTGGAGTTACCCAGCATCTTAATTGCCACAAAGCGACCGCTGCGAAGCTTTCCTTTGTAGACAGAGCCGTAACCTCCTTCGCCCAGTTTGTCCTTGAATCCTCGGGTCATTTTTTTTATGTCCGAGTAGGAGTACCTTATTGGCATGAGGTTGTTGTGACTTTGTAAGAATTCTTCAATTAGGACATACATTGATAAGTGCCGCTTTTTCCATTTGTAGATTAAAAGCACAATCAAACATGGAACGCCGAGTACAGTTCTTGCTGCAAGGACTAATGCTGCAAGAAATAATTCCAATGAGAATCAAGAGGAAATATTTCGAAGTTGCATTTAACGGTTGCAAATTGAAAATTCTTTCTGTGTTTTAAAACTAAAGACCAGAAATACTCACGAATGATTGGAAGCACCATAAGCAGGGTATCTGCAGGAAAACAATTTAAATAAGGAGAGAGATAATTTGGAAGGGTTTACTGATAGTAAAAAGTGACAAAGGATAAGATTTCTCACTTTGTAAGTAGCCAATTATCCGAATCATGATAACCAAGTACATACTGCTATAATCACAATCAACTTTCTTTGTATCGTTGTTGATGTAGCATGTGCTCCAACTATGAGCTCCTCTTTTGCTCTGCAACCATGAAAGTTCAAACCCATATACTAGCTCTTTGTGGATGTCTATGTAGGAGACGTTCATATCCTTTGCACCAGGCCACGATGTGGCAACTGTAAGCTCTATTCGGCACAAATCCCTCATATCTGAGGCATTTAAATGACCAATCGTAACAAAAACATGCCCACTTGAGCTACTCATAGGATTAGTGCAAGGAGCAGTATCTACATGGAGAGGAGAATTCACTTGGGTTTCACAGGTCATGAAAACTATAGGCTTCGATAGTTCTATGCAATCGTAGCTAATGGACGTTTTTGTCGTTATTTTTGTCGTTTGACAAAACTTATATGGATCATTACTTGTAAATTCATTACTGAAGTTATATTCAGCCAATGAATAACGAGGCATTGAAGAGCAGTCACCCTCACGAAGATTGGCATCCACAACTCGGATTGTGTAGTTATCATAATTGATTGCCTGGACATAGTATTTTCCTGAATACAAGGACAATACTGTTCGACTGTTCTCGCAAGACAGGACATACCTTTCGTCACCGCAGTTGTCCGGGTCATGATTCAGTCGGAAAGGGTAGCTTATGTTGGGGATGTTTCCACAGGAAGACGGTGCACACTTGTTGGGCTGATGATCATCCTTAGCACTGCAAACTACACAGAAAAAGCCAAGAACTAGAAAAACCATGAATAAACTAGCTGTAAAGGGTAGTACTCTTCCTGCAGCCATGGTGAGAGGAGGAAACCGAGCGTTTCAGACACTAGTAGCTTTCTTACTTTCGCAGATGACTATGAACTTGATTGACTACTGTGGAAGTAGGGAAAAGTAGAAGAAAGCTCCCACACCACTCGTTGCAATTGGGGACGTACAATCTACAGCTCCCAGTCAATCCAGCTTGTAGAATATTGCACACAAGTGAAAGTGATTTATTTTGATGTGACAGGAGTCGTACTTGTTGAATAGTCTGCAAATGGAACAACTCTCTGGGAAAATGAGAAAACTCTTGCGGGGAAACCAAGACCATACGTTTTTATTTTATATAGATTTTGGGAGAGTATGAGAAATAAAGGTCCAGACTCGAAGATGACAATCTCTTTCTTCATCCCCGTTGTTCGCGGTAGGTCTCATTATTAACCTGGGAGCATGCCAAATGAGTGCACAGAATCACGCTGCGGAGATTATGGTCCTCCTATCCGATTTCCATTTCGACTAAAGAGAAACAGCCAGCCCACTGTGGCTATCCTGGGTTTGATTTATCCTGCGATCGAAGCAACAACACGGTGCTTGAGCTGCCAATTTCCGTTAAATTCTTCGTCACTAGTATCAACTACAAATCTCAGGTGATTCAAGTATCTGATCCAGATGATTGTCTTCCAAGACATCTTCCGAAACTTAATTTATCTTCCTCTGCTTTTATGCTCAATGAGAACTACCAATATGACTATACCTTATTCAGTTGTTCACCAGCAAAAGAAATCTGAATTATGATCCAATCCCTTGCCTTAGTGGGACTAGCCATCATATATTTCCTATTTATTCAGATAGTTCCGTCGACAGTCTTCCCCTTACATCTTGTACCAAAAATGTACAACTTTCCATTCAGTGTTCCATATGATATATTCGAATCCAGATTATGTTCTTGGTTTGAAATGGTCTAGACCAATATGTAACCGATGTGAAAGGAGGAGGTAAACGATGTAGACTGAAGAACAACAATCGCACTGGCTCCGAAACTGAGTGCTTCAATGTAAGCAAACACAACGGTATGGTCTTCATCCACATCATGTTTCACCACCCATGCAGTTATAAATGTTCCTTTTGCAATCAAGAGAATTATGTAATGATTTAATGATTTTGTACACTTGAAGAACTAATGGTATTGAAATCTTTTTTGCAGGTTCTGCTAAACCTAGTTGTTACAGTAGGTTGATATGCATTTACCGTCAGAAAATTATTTAATTTGTTTATTTTTTTTTCAATTTCAAAGTTAAGGGTAGAGGTTCTTAACGAACGTATAATATGCAGGTGCAGTCCTTTGGTTCATTTTCACTTGCGCTGGCACTTGTTGCACTCCATCGTGTATATACTTTGACCAAAAGAAAAGGAGCGGCAAACCATGATCGAAGAATTTTTGGAGAGAATTACAAGCTCTCAGGCCAACAAGGTACTCATACGATGATATAAAGCGGATTACAAATAAATTTAGAGACAAGTTGGGACAGGGAACATTTGGAACAGTGTTCAAAGGAAAGCTTTCGAGTGAGATCTTTGTTGCTGTAAAGATGCTCAACAATTCCAAAGGAAATGGAGAAGAGTTTATCAATGAAATGGGAACATTGGGTCGGATCCACCATGTTAACGTGGTTCGCTTGGTTGGCTATTGCGCTGATGGATTTAGGCGAGCCTTAGTCTATGAATTTGCACCAAATGGATCACTGCAAAATTTTATATCGTCAGCAGACAGCAAGAACCATTTCCTTGGTTGGGAGAAGCTGCAACATATTACTCTCAGCGTAGCCAAAGGAATTGAGTATCTTCACCACGGATGTGACCAACGAATCCTTCATTTCGATATCAAACCTCACAATGTTCTTTTAGATGACAACTTCAACCCAAAAATCTCTGATTTTGGTCTTGCCAAGTTGTGCTCCAAGGACCAAAGTGCAGTTTCCATGACAACTGCTAGGGGTACCATGGGCTACATTGCACCGGAAGTGTTCTCAAGGAACTTTGGTACCGTGTCTTACAAGTCAGATGTTTACAGTTTCGGAATGTTGTTACTTGAGATGGTTGGGGGCAGGAAAAGTGTTCAAGTCACAGAGGAGAATACCGGGCAAGTTTATTTCCCCGAATGGATCTATAATCTTCTAGAGCAAGGGGACGACATACGCATCCATGTTGAGGGAGAGAATGATGCTAAAATTGCAACAAAACTTGCAATTGTGGGGCTATGGTGCATCCAGTGGTATCCAGTAGACCGTCCTTCGATGAAAACGTAGTTCAAATGTTGGAAGGAGAAGATAACGTAAAATTGCCTCCTAATCCTTTCTCCTCCGCTGCTTCAGCAAGAAGCGATATCACTATGCGTGCAAAACTCCATCGCCAAGAGTTACCAGTAATCTCCGAGTTAGAATGACTGGAATTGATTGCGAATAATTGTCATTGTGCTGCAACTTGTAATATGTACATATTAAATAAATTAGAGTGTTGAGAACAAATTGATAAGAACATAGATTCCAATTTCATCCTGTTTTCATCTATTATATCTTCAAGTCTCCCCCTACTTATGGATGTTATATTAGATTCGCGTGATTGTTTGTATTGCATATGAATTTTGGCTTCCTATTTTACATTCGTTTTGTATCTGTAAAGTGAAAAACAGTTTTGAAAAACGTTACCAAAAGCTCTAATGCATGCATGGATTACAGTTTATGTGAGTAGAACTAGAAATTCATATTCGCCACATGATTACGAAGAAAGGAGTTCACAATTATTGATGATGATCCTGCTGTAAAGGGTAGTAGTCATCACAACCACCATAAGGAGCCGGAATTCGTAGCTTCCTCAGTCCCACACGTTTACATTTGTGGTGAGGAGTAGATGATTGTGAACCTCATTGTCTGAGTGGAAATTTGAGGAAAAGTAGAAGGAAATTAGTGAAAAATCCCTAATGATCTGTAGATTAATAAGAAACTCAATTCCTAGTCCTTCCAGTAGTTGTTGGCATATACTGTACATGTGGAGCCGTCAATGCTGCAGAGGATGATCGGCATCATCACACGATAACATAACATAAGCTACCCTTTCCGACTAAAACGCTGATCCACAGAACTGCGTTGAGAACAATCGAACAGTAGTGTGCTTGTATTCAGGAAGTACAATGTCCAGGCAGTCAGTTACAATAACTACATAATCCGAGTTGTGGATGCCAACTGCTCTTCAGTTCCTTGTTATTCGTTGCGGAACACTAACTTCAGTGACCAGAATTCATTTAGTATTACTTCCGTTTTTCAAGTTCATAAACTCGATATCAGATGGGGTTTCAGCTTCACTTTCGCCTGGCTGTGTGTGTTGATACCTCCCTTTGCGTTGATGCTATGAGTAGTTCCAGTGCTCTCTCTCATCCCGATTTGAGGGATAGGTGCCGTGTTGAGCTTACAGTTATGACATTCATGGCCTGGTACAAATACTGATGTACATCCACAATGAAACTGGATTACGTGCTACGTTGACAAGCATACCACCGAAATTCATTGTTCTCGTGGTTGCGGTTATGGTTGGTGGCCACTGCACCGCTGTGGTATGAACATCTCCCGAAAAGCTTAATCCATAATTTGAGTTTGTTAATTTGTAATTGTTGTTTGAAATGGCACCAGGCATTGTTTTGGTTGATAATGATTCAAGCTTTCAAAGTATTAAGCAGAAAAGTAAATCAGAGAGAGAGAGCGAGAGAGAAAGCAAGAGTCTGTATATTTTTCATATTCATGAACAAAAGGAATTACAATGTATATATCCCATTACATCTGCAAGAGTTGGTGGTCCTGCACAAAGGACATAGACACGCCTCTGTCTATTGCAGACAGTACTGATGAAAACAGGACAAAACAACAGCTGTAGCTCTAGACAAAATAACAGCTGTAGCTGTCTAAAACAGAGAGAAACAAACGACTAAACAAACTAGCCGTTGCATGTTCTACTAAAATTGGCAAACTTTAAATCTTCAACTTCTTGCTTCATATTAATCTTATCGGGTTGCTCCTCATCGGGTTGCTCCTTGTTTCCATCGGGTTGCTCCCAGTTTCATCGGGTTGCTTCAATTTCATCTCCTTCATTTTCTTCTGCAGGATTGACTTCTGCAGGTTGGAAGTTAAGCTTGTAGCAGCTTACTTCTCAACAATTGTCTAAGATTTGCAAGAAATCATTTGAAATGTAACGTGGGGTGGGGTGGCTTGTGGTATTTGACTATTGCTGATGGAAATTGCAGGTAAAAGAAAGGATTTGAATGCAGATGCAGTTGCAGCCCACTTGGGTGTATGACCAATTCAGCGAGGGAGACGATGGAGAATTTAAGATGCCACGGAAAAGGAAAGCTGGAAAAGGAAGTAACAAAGAAGATGCTTACGGTTGTGCTATGGTGTATACAAATGAAGCCTAGCAACCAACCTAGCTAATTCGATGAACAAAGTGGTGGAGATGCTTGAAGGAGAAACTGAATGCCTTCAAATGCCTACAAAGCCTTTCTTATATCCGCAAGAGAAACCAGCAGTGGATGATGAAGACGATTCAGAAACAACACAGTCGGTAATCAAGAGCATCAAAA